>PVIR01002179.1:0-44843 GCA_004026965.1 Petromus typicus
TGCTCTGCTGAATGCATGAGCCAGTGACAAGGGGCAGGTTGCAACAGTATGGCTTTTTGTCAGCCCAGCCCTCAGAGACTCAGACACGTTTGTAACTGTGGCTACTCACCCTGGACACGGTGGATCACAGCATTTCAACATCGTGCTTGAGTTTGCAGAAAGGGCAGAAAGAAAGTATAAAATGGAAGTTTGGTGTTGTAGGCGGCCAGGCCAGCACTTCATTTATCATATTTTCTGTTTGGGGGAGTGAGATAAACTACAGCAAGCTTCAAGCTCTGGGCTTAGATCTGCTGAGTGTGGACGCTTCACCTCTGCTGCCTAGAGCTGTGGATCTGGGGCAAGTTACTTAACCTTTCTGCGCTGAAATTCCACTCAACCCTAAAATAAGGTGATATTAGACCCTCTTTATGCTGTTCTTGTGACAATAGAGACATTCCACAATCAGCTGTACACATCTTACTGTGATCAGTATTAGTGTACGCCACACTCCACTCTGAAGTGTGATTTTATTCCGGTTGGAGATGCGGGTGTTAAAAAATCATACAGAAATATACATCACCCTCCAGGGACTCAGCCTTTGTAAGGAACTGGAGAAACTGAGGAAGTGTGACTTGAGCTCAGTACTGAAGGGGATCTGTGTTTACAAGACACAGGGCAGCAAGGAATTCTGGTCTTCCCAGGAGACCTGGTGCAAGTTTCCTGTGGTCCTCAGACACAGGAAGGCCTTGGGAGCTGGGCATGGTAGTGCACATCTATAATCCCAGCAGCCAAAAGGCTGAGGCAGGAGGATTGCTGCAAGTTTGACAGCCTCAGCTACATGGTGAGTTCAAGGGCATCCTGGAATTCATGGCAAAACTCTGTCTCACAAAAACAATCACAAACAAATCCCAAAGGGGGCTTTGGATAAAAAATGAAGCCAGCATGGTAGGGTCCTGTGGAACATGCTGATAAGCACGAGCAGAGCAGACCAGCAGTCAGACCCCACGCACAGAGCTCTGTGGGCCGTGCTCAGGATCTTTCCCCCTAATCTGAAAGTTGCTTCAGGTTTTTAAGCATGAGAAGCACATGACCCAGTTGTACATCCCCAAAGTCCCTGGCTGCCATGTGATGGCAGGAGCTGAGTCACATAGGCGCCATTAGGTGGCGTGATCCGTGCTTTCCCTGGGGATCTTGTCCCCCAGATCTCCTTGAGGGGCGACAAGGACACTGTGCAAATACAGGTGCTCAGGACCTGCCCTCCTGAAGGATGACAGTGGGAAATGCTGCAATGAGATTTGTAAAGGTAAAGCCAGGCCTGGGCCTGGGGATGTAGTACAAGGTCCTGAGTTCAATTCCCAGTTCAAAAAAAAATGAAGACAGCTAAGCTCCACTTTAGAAGCAATTTTTATTTTATTTGTTTTGTTTTACTTGTTTGAGACAAAGCCTTGCTATGTAGTTCAGGCTGGCCTTGAACTCACTATTGTAGCTCAGGTTGGCTTCACACTCATAATAATCCTCCTCCCTCAGCCTCCCAGGTGCTGGAAGTGCAGGTGTGCACCACCATACCTGGCTTAAAAGAAATTCTTAGGGAGTCCTTGAAGAGTTAAGACTGCAACTTAGCATCACTATGAATGTTTTATTTTAACGATTAAAGCAACTCATAAATTAACCCAGACCTGGTTAGTGGTGATTGTATCGTTTACATTTCTCACCCCAGTCTGGGTTTTTCTGTGAGCCCAGGAAAGGGGCCAGTGCCACCCCCCAGGGACAGCATTGTTCACCTCTTTGAGAACTTGGACTTGAACCTAGGCCTGATTTTACCCCAGAGGTATCCATCAAACCTTGCCCAGCTCTTCTGTAAAGTTATTGGAGTTCAAAGATAAAATGTATTAGACGCCAGTACCTAGGAGATGCTTGGGAAATGAGAGGCAGTCCTACAGTTCTTGCACATATACATTAATTTTTCTTGACACTATGAGTAAAAGGTGATTTGTGGAAAAAGCCTGGACCCTCATAGGAAGAGCACAGTGATACTCTAAGCTATGCAGACCAGATTTTCTGCCAGTTTTGTCTGTGCAAGTGTTCATTAGCCTGCCAGCCACCTCCATCCCACCAGCCAGCCAACGTGCCGAGTTCCTTCCAACAGAGCTAGGAGCTAGCACCCAGAAATAGAGCTGTGGCCTCACTGAACACTGCTCTCTAGACACGGGGGGAAATATATCATTAAAAGCAAAAGAGGAGCCCACCTGCAGACTAGCCAGGTGCCTCCAAGATGGCCACATGGGGAAGGAGGCGTCTAGGCTCAGGTAGCTGCAGCGGCAGCGCCCAAGAGAGATCTACAATGGCACTGTCATAACCAGTTACTACTGAATCAAAGTATTTCCAACCTGAAACACCCAGGTCATGTTATCTGCCAGGTCACTGGAGTTTGGACTCCAACTCCGATATGTTTTAATTTGCTGGTGGTGGTGATAGAGGTGTTAGTGATATGTGTGCATATGTGTATGCGCATGTAGCCACTTTGTATTTGCATGTGACTTTACACTACAGATGCTTTAGAAGTTGCTAAATTATTCACACAAAGTACTGAGGCTTTCATTTTTGCCAGCTTGGTAACAACTTTAGGCTTCCAGCTCTTACAGGATGCAAATCCTTCTGGTAGTAGGACGTGGAACTTTTCTCAGCTTGTCTCTCAGCTCCTGGTTAGCAGATTGAGTACAAGTAAAAATTTAAGCAGCACAAGAAAGACATCAATATTATTGTAGTGTCTGCCTCAGAGACGGAAGCCTAGGAATCATTGTACATTTGTCAGAGGAGAACCAGGTACAATGAGACTGTCAGCTCGAGTTTTTTCCACAAAGAGTGAGAGTCAGAAGTATTTGTGAGCCATATTCTCATCTAGAGGAGATATTTTGCTGGTGTCTTGAAGCAGCAAAATAATCCTTCTCTGGGATTTAGAAAGGACTGGAAGTTGGGAATTACGTCTTTTTAAGAGTCATCTTCAAGTTGTGCTGGCCCTCCGTGGCCGTCGGTGACTGACTGTGTCTGTCTTCCGTAGCTTGGAATTGCGATTGGGTTCTTGGTCCCTCCTGTCTTGGTTCCCAATGTCAGCGACCAGGACAAGCTTGCGTACCACATCAGCATCATGTTCTACATCATAGGCGGTGTGGCCACTCTCCTCTTCATCCTGGTCATCTTTGGTAAGACTGGGTAGGGAGGTTCTGCCACCTTTGGTGGGATTCTTGGGACCATGGCTCTAAAATACCTTTTACAGAAACCAGTGGCTTTTCAAGGTCTTCCAGTGTTTTAGCCTGCTTAGTTTCCCCCACTATAGGGCAAGCTGCACTCTCAGTGGCTGGGTAAAGTTTAGTTGTCATTAGGCAGTTCTCCAGTGCTTCTTCACCAGAATTGGGTGAGGTGCTGGCCTCTCTGCTGAGTCCTCAATGAGGTCTCACAGCAAAGCTAAGAACCCCCGTTCTCATCTCGTCCTCAACAAACCCACAAGTGAGCTACCACATTAGTCCCACTCACAAACAAAAATGAAACTCCAGGGAAGTTATTAGAGTCATTCAAGATTACATAGATAAGATTGTATAATCTCATTCAAGATTAGTAGTGGCAGACTGGATTCAAATCTAAGCTTCTCTAACTCCATACTTTAAACTTCTAAAGGAAAACAAATTTATCTACAAACATAAATAATATCAGAAATTAATTACTTGGAGCCTTCATTTTTTAGATGCTTTTAAAAATAATTATAAATACCACCTGCTTGTCTTAGATACTTTTCCGATTACTGAGACAAAAACCCCGATATCTAAAGTTAAAGGAGGGAAGGTTTATTGCTCGTAGTTTGTAGAGATTTCAGTCCCTAGTTGGCTGGCTCTCAGGCAGGGTGGCATGGAAGAGAGGTATGGCAGGGAGAAACAGTTCATGGTGGGCAGAAGACAGCAAGGTAGCAAGCAGCCAAGTGGCAAAGCGGCAGCAGCAACCCTCTTTCTGTCTTCTATATTCTATCCAGGATACAAGTCCTTAGCACTCATAGTCAGGGAAGGACTTTCCATTATCCACACCCAGAACTGGACTAATTTAGTAATCACACACCCTTGATCCCAGCATCACACTTTCTAGGCCCACCCACGTCTGACGAGCCTCTTGTGTGGTCACATAAGGCTTGAGGGGACATATCTAAACCCAAGCCAGAATACTGCTCATTATGGGAAAATCTAGACGATACAGAAAAGCATAAAGAATGGCCATTAAGTTATCCCTGTACAAGTTGATCACAACCATCAATCTTAGATAACTGTGGTGATATTTTATATGCATTACATTTACTCGTGAAACACTTGATTAACAGAATATTATGTCTTCTCTTTTCACCAAAAGGACACCATGTAATGGGGATAAAAGTTCAGAAACAGCAACGTTGAAGCTTCCATTTTTAGTTAGTCACCTGTCTAAAGGTTAACCAGTTTCTTACTACTGCCTCAAAGTTCCACCTTCTGTGTTACAGGTTTCATTTCTGACTGCTGGCCTTACTCTCCCCAGAGTCAGAGTTCTGTAACTGCATTTCATCTAACTGTTCTCACTCTCTGTTCCTTCCCTTGATCCAGGACAAGAAAGGCTGCCTGGTGCCTTTCAAAACTGGCAAAAGTCAAGTGTGGTAGAATATACTTACAATCCTAGTGCTTAAGAGGCTGAAGCAAGAAGATTGCCTTGAATTTGAGGCCTGCCTGGGCTACATAGTGAGTTCAAGGCCAACCTAAATTGTACAGGAAGACTCTGTCTCAAAATAGAAATATACAGCTTGAGGTTCTTTTTTTTTTTTTAATAGCAGGTGAAGGGGCCATGGATGTGGCTCAGTGGTGTTGTGTGCCTACCTGGTAACCACAAGGTCCTGAGTTCAATCACTGGTACTGAGCAAAAGAAAGAAAGAAAGAAGGAAAGAAAGAAAGCTGATGAAGACCTGGGTTTTTTTTTTTTTAATCGTTGAAAACCTGGAAGTTAGGACATTTCTTTTGTTTCGGTGTTTTATTATCAAGCACAGATAGTAGATAATTGAGGAAAGATTGGAAAATCGTATCTGCCCCCTGATTTGTGGCTGCCAAATCCTTAATACAGTAGCTATTAGGGCAGACCTTAGAACGTGGCCTTGCTCTGTTCCCTGTGATGGGAGGGGAAGCAAACCCGCAGGACAATGGTGGAGGGGTTCACAGTGGGTGGGTATTCTGCAGAACTCTTTGCTGAGGAGGAGGAGGAAGAGGAGGAGGAGGAGGAGGAAGCAGCTCTAAAGTCAGACCCGGAGTGTTTTGCAGTGAGGGCCCCTTTGATCTGCTTCCTCCCCGGAAACAATCTGCTGTCCTTTGAGGAGTGTGTTAGGAGGAGTGTGTTAGGAGGCGTGGGAGAGCCACGTGCTGCTTGCACGCCTCTGTCCTGCAGTGATTTAACCAAATAACTAGTGGAAACTGTCCCGCCCCTGGAATGCTCCGTGCAGTCCAAAGGCTCACACCAGCTGCACTGAAAGAGAGAGAAAAAGAATGGTTTTTCCCACATCCCTTCTCTAGCTCTTCCAGTCAGTGTTGGCTTGGAGGAACACTGTTTGTTCTTGTGTCCTTAGGCGGTAGGGATCTGACTAAAGTTACTCACTGGAAGTGAACTCCATGCTTCTCCGATAGGAGATGATCTTTTTCACTTATGGAAAGTTTTAGTGGCTGCCTTGTGTGGGATTCTGCTAAACAAGGGCAACACAGCCCGGCGCCCTTGGAAGGAGCCCTGGCGCTCAGCCCTTAACTGGGTCCATGAACCCCAAACCTTCAGCTTTCGCTTCTTTTCACCCCTGGGATGCTGTTGTATCTTCAGGGCTCCGTGGTGTGTTATTTGCTGTTTATTATGAGGCTCCTTGATCTTTGATCAGTGTCTGGGAAAGAGGTCCAATTTCAGCCTTCCAGGGACCATTGAGAAAGTTATCAAAGGACCAAGTACTAAAAACCTCAGAAAATGAGAAGCAGCTTCAGGAAGGGAGGCGCCATGTTGTAACAGGAAGGAGGATCTTGGAGTCACAGCTCCTTCTCAGGTGATAGAGCACTAGGCTGGCGGTGGTGGGACCACACGACTTCTGGGTCACCTCCATCTTTTTGTTTTCAGTGTTCAAGGAGAAGCCTAAATACCCGCCCAGCAGGGCCCAGTCCCTGAGCTATGCCCTGGCGGCCACTGACACTTCGTACTTCAGTTCCATTGTCCGGCTCTTCAAAAACCTCAACTTCGTGCTTCTTTTTATCACCTACGGTAAGGAACAGATGTGCCTGGGCCTCCCTTGGGGATGAGAACAAGAAATGCCTGGCATGGTGTGGTGTGTCTCCGAGTCTCCCTGAAGTTGTTCAGGTCACCAGAGCCAGCGGTGCCTAAAGGGCCTTTGCATGTGTTGTGAGGTCCTCTGTGGGAGTCTTTTTGCCGTGTTGGCTCCTCTGACCAGTGCCAGTCTTTCTCCGTAGCCCATCCTCTTGCTTCTACTGTGAAGCAGTAGTAGGTAACTTTTCCTCTTCTACTTACTGCGCTGTAACTTGTACATCTTAATGCTTACCATAAAAAACAAACAAACAAACAACATTTGGGCTGAGGATTTAGCTCAGTGGTTCTGGTATCTGCTTGGCAAGTGCAAGGTCCCCAAGTTCAATCCCCTGGTACCACATACCACAGTGTACTCAATAACAACATACCACAATGCCAGGCGTGGTGTCTCATGCCTGTAATTCCAGCACTTGGGAGGCAGAGACAGGAGGATTGCTGTGAGTTTAAGGCTTGCCTGGACTACATATATAGTGAGTCCAGGGCCAGCCTAAACTACAGAGCAAGATTCTGTTTCCAAAAACTTAAAAAAAAAAAATTCAGGTCTGAAAATATACTGAGGTCTGGGAGAGTGGCCAGTCCGAAGTGGCTGCTATAGTAGTGACAGGCAAATGAAGAATGAATACATGGACAGACGCACATGGGAATGCTGCTGCCTAAATAATTTTCCATAGTCCCCCTCTTCTTGTAACACTGATGCCCTTCTGAATGCAAAACACATCCTCCTTTCATTTTCTTACCCTTTGGCAAGAGAATTTGCATGCTTCTGCTTATGTATTAGCTGGCTTTGGAGCTCGATGTTTTCTGCATTTTCTTTCCAACTTTTTTTTTTTTCAGTATAGGAGATTGAACACTGGGCCCTTTACTGAGAAATATCCCTACTCGTTTTTTAATTTTTAAAATTTTGAGCCAGGGTCTTGCTAAGGTGCCCAGGTTGGAATCAAATTTGCAATCCTCCTGCCTCAGCCTTGGGAATGCTAGGATTGCAGGTATGTGCACTATACTGGGCTTCCAACCTTTAATAAGACAATGGCATCCGAGAATGGCAAGATCAGAGTGCCATGGCATCCACAAAAGCCAGTCTGTCCTTCAGGTAAATACTTGTCTGTTAATTGGTGCTCTTCATCTGGAAAGTTGCACACTCACCCAAGAGGGCTGACTATTTAATCCACTGGTTAAAGTTAAAATTTAGAGTCAAGTGTGCAACATCCTCAGTAGCCCATGCAACAAAGGAGTGAAATTGGTTTGGAAAGAGTTTTTGTTTTGTTTTCGGTACTGGGAATCAAACTCAGGACCTTGCAGTTGCCTGGCAAGTGTGGCACCACTGAGCTAAGTCTCTGACCCTGAAAAATTTTTCTAAAGAAACCTCATTTGACTATAATTTCATGATTTCTAGAGGCCCACAAACCATGGCTTTATAGCAATTACATTTTATTTTAATTCTCACCACAGCCAATTGAGGCAGCCTGAAGCTCACTGACACTAGGTAAGTAAACCCTGCCCATTCAGCTTGTAATTGCAGAGCTGGACCTTGAATTTGCCTAACTCCAAAGCATGTGTCCCTACAGGCCTGTTCCATAATGGCCTGTGAACTGTGCCCACTCTTCCTCTTAGGTTTATCAGTGCCCTTTATCTCAAAGGGTTTATCTACTGAGGTACTAGATAAGAGATATTGGCCATCCTAGCAGAAAAGCAGATTAATCTTTTTTTAAAAAACACCATCTGGTGTTCTTTTTTTTGGTACCAGGGATTGAACTCAGGGCTTTGCACTTACAAGGTAGGCATGGTACCACTGAGCTAAATTCTTGGCAGTCTAATATTTTTTTGAGGCAAATTCTTGCTGTGTAGTTCAGGGTCTCCTTGAACTCACCATGTTACTCAGGCCACCCTTGAACCCACAGCAATCCTTCTGTCTGAGCTTTCCAAGTGATGGCATTACAGACATGTGCCATCACACCTGGCCATAAGCAGTCCTAACGTTTCTAGGCTTATGAAGCTAGTGAGTTCTACCTGGAATAGTTCTAGATCATCAGATTAGTTTTAAAAGTTTCAATTCTCCGTTCTTAGTTTCTTGCTATTTTTCAGTTTTCTCTATGTATGTCTGTAAGTATTTCTCTGAAGTTTTGGGCACTTAGAGACATCTGACTAAGAAACCTACGAATGGCCCATCCCAGGGATGTATTCAAGCATACACAGGACCAACTCTTCATGTGGAGATGTTGAGGGGATCTCAGGCTGTATGGATGGAAGTGGAGCCAAGTCTTTGAGGTCCCTTCCCATCTCAGGATTCTATGATTTCAAGAACTTCCACTTTTCCCTAAAGTGAAATTTTGGGGCATGTTGAACTTTGACCCCCACAAGCCTTACTTCGTCAGACAAGAGGGTGTGTAAGGCCTGCGCTGGGATTCTAGGGTGATAAGGGATCAGCAGGTGCTTACTGTTGCTGGAGGCGACGGCCTTGGTCGATGGCACCGGTAGGAGGCCTTCCGTGCTGGAGGTTGTAAATGGCAGGGCCAGGCCCCTGACCATGAAGCCCGGACAGCAGAACAGAATGCTCTGAGAGCAGCAGTGCTTCTGGTCACTGAGGGTCTGACCTGAGGCCACATCATGGCAGTCAAAGTAACTCCTTCTTCCTTTTATGTGGCCGGTGGCCTGTACAATCCCCCATCCCCAGTACTAGGGATGGATCCGGGTCCCTCTGCCACCGAGCTGTATCTCTTGTCCTTTTTCTTTTTTACTTTGAGACGATGTCTCACTACTTTGCCTAAGCTGATCTCAAACTTGGGATCCTCCTGACTCAGCCTCTTGAGAAGCTGGAATTACAGTCATGTGCCACTATGCCTGGTGCTTCTATGATCTTATGAAATATGGCAGAGCAGTTTTAATCTTGGACTTCTAGACATTCTTCCTCATCTATTTGGTTAAATTATAACACAGAATAAACAAGAAACAAAGGCCGGGGATTTAGCTCAGTGGTTCCGGTGTCCACCTGGCAAGCACAAGGTCCGGAGTTCAATCCCAGGTACCATATGCCACAATGCTGGGTGTGGTGGCTCACTCCTATAATCCTAGAACTAAAGAGGCAGAAGCAGGAGGATTGTTGAGAGTTCAAGGCTAGCCTGCCTACATAGTGAGTTCAGGGCCAGCCTGAACTACAGAGCGAAATCCTATCTCAAAAAAACTAAAAATAAAATAATAAACAAGAAACACTTCTTGAATGATAAAGGAAAGATCTTAGAAAACCTGCTTCTGCATAAAAGCATCAGGAACAATGACAAAAATAATTGTTAAAATCAAAATTTTCTTTTTTGTTTATTTGTTTTTTGAGTCTTACTATGTAATCCAAACTGACTTTGAACTCATTATGTAGCCCAGTTTGGCCTCTAACTTACGGTGTTCCTCCTGTCTCAGCCTCCCAAATTTTAGGATCATAGGTGTGTGTCACCATTCCTCATTCAAAATCAGTATTTTCAAAACTCTTAACCAATGGCTTTAAACAATGCAAGAAATATTTATTCAAGAAAATTGACTGTTAACCAGGAGTGGTGGTGACCACCTGTAATCCCAGCAATCAGAAGAGAATCACCATGAGTTTGAGGCCAGTCTGGGCTACAAAACAAAACTTTAAAAATTTTTTTAAAAAAATTAAGTAGCCTTACACTAGGAATACATTTCACTTCTGGGCCTCTTGGAACATTTGACCCTGTTTTATGTGGACAGAACTTATTAGCATTTATCTCAAAGCTCAGGAATATTCCAGTAAGAGCAAGTTACACTGATTTGGATATGTGCATATCTTTCATTACTATAGAGAACCATAAACCTTGTTTCTGTGGCAGAGAACTGAGGTAGAATGACAAAGCCCTTTGCTAAGAAGGAAATGATCCTTAGTCTTCATCACAGATGTGGAAAAAAAATTTTTTTTGAGTTTTTTGAGACAGTTTTTTGGGTCTCACTTTGTAGTTCAGGCTAGCCCTAAACTCATTACATAGCTCAGGCTAGCCTCAAACTCTTGAGAATCCTCCTGCCTCTGCTTCCCAAGGGCTGGGATTACAAGTGTGAGCCACCACACCCAGTGAAATGTTTTTATTGAGCCAGCCTCTGTGTTAAGTGATTTACATGCGTTATCTCATTTCCTTCTCATTTATTTATGAGAAGCCGAGACTATGAGATTTGGTCCCTTGCCCACTAGCAAGGGCAGAGCTCGGGTTCCATTTCTCCGACATAAAGCCCGGCTCCCAGCCACTGCACTACTTTGCGAGTCTGGGCCCTAGTCTTAGCTTCTCTCCTCTCCCCTGCTCCCTGGTGGAATCCTTGCTCCGATTCTGCCCACCTGACAGGAAGCCTGGAGTTCTCAGCACTTCTCAGGGGAAGACCCCAGTGCTAGGTGCTTGGCGGCTGAGCCCTCGTTCCCCTTTGGAGTTGGAGGGGTTGAGTCTCCTGTATCTAAGATTTGTAGATCTCAGAAAGATGGTGCTTGGCACTTAAGACAAGCGAGAATCTTTGCTTGCTTCTCCCATTGTCTTCACTCCAAATTAAAACAAATCGAAGCCCAATCTAAATTCAAATAGATGCTTTGTAACCCCGGCAGTGCCTCCTCCACTGGGTTAACTTTCCATTGCTGTGAAAGAAAATCTTGGAACATTGATTTAAAAGGAGGAAAGAGCTGGACACCTGCCGTGCCAGCCTGTGTGCAACCTGAGTTTCCTGCCTCGAACTGCACAAAAAAGGAAAAATCAATGAGAAAGGAGGAAAGATCGATTTGGTTCATTTCAGAGCTCTCAGTCCACAGTGCTGGTCCTGATGCTCTTGGGCCTGGAGCAGAGAAGAGCCCTCATGGTGGGGATCATGCAGGGGAGCAGAGCTCCTCACCTCACAGCAGCCAGGAGTCAGAGGCAGGGAGAGGGGTTGGCTGGGTCTGGATACCCTCTGCCAGACACATTTCCCGGGGCCTAACTTCCTCCCATTATGTCCCACCTCCTAAAGTTTTCACCCTCTCCCCGGAGCACTGCTGGCTGACCACGAGTGGGCAGGGCCTCATAGAAAGAAGTGCGCCCATCGGAGTGGACCCTTAGCCCTTCCTGGGGGAAGGGAAGGCCGGCCCTTCCTGGCCACCATGAGGGAACTGTCTGCCCCACCACACGCTCCCTGCCATGACGGTGGCCTTGCCACATCCCAGAGCCAACAGGCCAGCCACTCTTGGGCTGAGACTTCTAGCCAAAGCCAGCCTTTCATCCATAGTTAATAATCTCAGGCATCTTAGTGCAACCACCAAAGCTGACTAAGGCAGCAAGCTTTCCAGAGAAGAGACCCTTCTGGTTGATGAGGACATAGTTTTCCATACTTCAGGAAATGCAGATTGGCAGAGTGGGTGTGGGGGGAGGGTGAATGCTCTCGATAAGCTTCCTAGGGACTCAGCCTCAAGCGTAGCACTGTTGAGAACCTCTGACAACTGCAGTCCAGGGCTCCTTCTCAGCTCTCTGATCTTCTGTATCCCGAGGCCACTCACTCTCAGGCTCTAGTCATTTTAAGAAACACCTTTTGTAGCCAGGCATGATAACATGCACCCACAATCCCAGCACTTGAGAAGCTGAGACAGGCTTGTTGAGAGTTTAAGGCCAGCCTGAAACATATAGCAAGACTTTGTCTCAAGAAAGAAAGAAAAAAAGAAGAAGAAATGCCCTTTTTTTGAGACAAGTTCTCATCATGTAATTCAGGCTGGCCTTGAACTCTCTAGGTAGCTGGCTTCAAACAGGGCGATCCTCCTGCCTCAGCCTCTGGAGTGCTGGGATCACAGATGTGTACCACTATGCCAGCCTGGTGTATTTTTTGCTGTACTCCTCTGCTCCTGTGGATTATGTCTCCTTTTCCCTCCCTGGGGCTCCTGGATGAGAGCCCAGCTCTTCCTAAAGCTGAGCCTCCCTAGGGACATCTCCAGCTGGGTCAGGCCAGGCCAGGAGACAGAGGGAGGGGCAAGGAGAGGACAAGAGGTTGTATTCTGGCTTCTCCTCCCACATTCCTGGCCACCGCCTCTCCTGTGTGCCTCCTGAAGGCCCTCTTGACTCAGGAATGGAATGCTAAGCAGCTGAGTGTGTGACATGAGGGTTCGTTGGGTCAGTTTGTGAGTAAGATGTTTCCTTGAGCCTCACGTGACCACCAGCCTGCCCGTCGCAGTGGCACTGAATGACATCCCCGTGGCCCTGTGCTGATCAGAAATCCCTGTTGATCCCAACCTCGTGGTGTCCGTGTGTGATCTTGGAGAGCAGCTGGAGCTGCAGGGAGTTATCCGGTGACCTAGTTTGCGGGGATCTTTGTTCTGAGAATCAGCCTTAGATCAAGGACTCTGGGTTCAAATCCAGTTCTCCCACTTACAAGCCATGATTATGGGAGTAGAAAAGAAGGTCTTATCCCCTTTTGGGTGGGGATTTGACTTTTGCTTAACTCAGTCTTGTTTACCCTAACATGGGAGGTGTGCCAGCTGCCTTCCGGCGACATTGCTTGTGAAACCAAGGATTGGAAGCTGCTCTTTGTGCTTCTCCACGAAGACTCTCCTCTGGCCCGACCCTCTGGGGGAATGCCTGAGGAGTGGTTATGAGTAACAGCGAGCAGTACTTGGGAAGCCTTAAGCTGGCAGTTAATACCCGAAGACCTTGGGCCCCCAAGAGATCAGCTCCTGGGTGCCGGGTGGGGGCTCTGCCAGCTGGTTCCACCCAAGATGTCTCCCTGGGGCTGCCCTGCTCGAGGCTGTTCCTGCCTTGGTCCCTTCTATGGGAACCAAATGTCAAGTGTGCCCATGGTAATTGTGTGTCCACTGAGCTTTAGTTAAAGCTGAGAAGAAGCGAGGCATGACAGCGCATGCCTGTGATCCCAGAACACCAGAGGCTGAGGCAGGAGGATTACTGTGAGTAGGAGCCTGAACTGTGCAGCCTGAACTGTCTCAAAAAAGAAAGAACTGTGTCTCAAAAAAGAAAAACTGAAAAGACCCCTGACGGCCATTATGGAGTGACTGGGTTTGCTTTTTTTTGATTCTGTGTGCATTTTCATCAACTACAGAGTAGGAATGATAATACTACCAAACCTCCAGGATGGTTATAAAGATTAGAATGTGCTTAGTTAGTGCAGTGTCTAGGACAAAAGACAGAACTGTGCTGCCACCATTGTCGTCATCACCACCGAGAGGAGGCGGTCGGCCCTTTCTCCTCTGGGTTAGTGCTAGTCTCCGCACAGCTACCAGCTCACGATGCGGCTCTGGACAGCTGACCTCTTTCTCCAGTGGTATGGGCCTTCCTGTGTATTCCGGCTGCTCCCCTCAATGCTCTTTAAGGGGTCTTATAGTTCCCCAGAGTAGATCTTGGAAAGTCTTGAGTCAGTGAAGGAATTGAAAGAGGAGTGCTGACCGAGGAGGAAATGATGTGCTGGAAGAGTGGCATCAGGTCATCCGGACCAGGAGGGAGGCGTCCCCTGGTCCAACTAACCCCACAGGTCTGACCGGTGGGTCAGGGAGGAAAGTGGGGGATTCAGACTCAGAGCCTGCGTTTCAGGGTGGGCTACGGGGTCGGAAGGCAGAGCTGTGTGGCTGAGAGAGGGCTCCACGGCTACTTGTGTTGTACAGAATCATTTATTTGAGACAACTGCAGCGTGGCGTCAGAGCTCTGTGAGGGCGGAGGGATGAGGGCTCCTCACATGACCTTGGCCTGATGGCTGGCCTAACACTGTGCTTCTCCCTCCCTCCTCCAGGTCTGAATACTGGCGCCTTTTATGCCCTGTCCACTCTGCTGAACCGCATGGTGATCTTGCACTACCCGGTAAGGGAATCCCTGGAGCAGGCTGGATCTGGACACGGGGTTTCCACATGTCTCTGCCAGGGTGGGCCCGAGCTAACTCTCAGTCCCCCGTCGACCTGTGCCGCGCTTTCAGGATTAGGTTCTCTCCTGTGGCTCTGTGGCTCTCGCCCTGGCTGTAGAAGCACCAAACATGGCAGTGGTGAGGCTGTGACAAGCTGGTTAGTGTGGCTGAGCTTTCTCTTTTCTGCAGAAGAACCACAGTTACCCTTCATATTAATCTTAGGGTTCTAAAATAAATGATATCATCTGTGGATATGTGTGTATAGTATATTTATTATATATATGTCAAGTATGATACTTGGTATCTGGCAGCACAGTTGATTAAACTACACACTCACAATATTTAATTTGTAAAGTATAGGCAAGGTTTAATTTTGAGCTCTTAGTTGTTCAACTGAAAGCAATTTTTTGCTTGTTTTTTGAGACAGGATCTCACCAGCCCTAAACTCACTATGTATCCTGGCTAGCTCGAACTCATAGCAATCCTCCTGCCTCAGCCCTCCAGCCTCTGAGATTACAGGCGTGTATCATCATGCCTGGCTCAACTGCAAACACATGTAGAGCCAGGGAGGGCTGGATGCTGGGAAAGCCATACTGAGTGTCCCGAGTTTTCTTTTGAAAGAGCTGGAATCTTACACTGGCAGAGCAGGGAAACCACTGTGGCTAAGGGTGTGCTGGCACCTGTCTGATCCCTGCACTCTATGTAGCTGAGGAAAGAGGATCTGATGTTTGAGTCTTGTCTGAACAATTTACCAACTTGGTGAGAACATCTCAGAAAAAGAAAAGAAAAAAGACTGAAATCTAGTACGAAAGGAAAATAAAAATCTAAGAATGAAGTGTTCGGCTTCTAACTGATTCCTCCATCTGTGAACAGAAATAATGATAAATAAGATCAAAGAGTTGCTGTAAGGATTCAAATCTTTTAAAATTTTATTTTACTATTTATTTCTTTTTCTTACCAGGAATTGAACTCAGGGTCTTGTGCTTGCCAGGCAGGTGCTGTACCACAGAGCCACATTCCTACCCTAGGGTTCAATTACTTTTTAAAATCTGCCTAAAATTGGTTCTAAGGGGCCAGGGATTTAGTTCAGTGGTTTCGGCGCCTGTCTTGCAAGCGCAAGGGCCTGGGTTCAATCCCTGGCAACCACATAACAATACTGGGCATGGAGACTCACCGCAGCAGCAACCAGCACTACATACCACAGTGCAGGGCATGGTGGCTCACGCCTGTAATCCCAGCATTCAGGAGGCAGAGGCAGGAGGATTGCTGTGATGTGAGCTGGAGGCTGAACTCGGGGCCAGCCTGAACCACAAAGTGAGACCCTGTCTCAAAACAAAAAAAAAATTGGTTCTAAGGACAGGACTTGGTTCTTTGTATCACGCCAACACCCATTGTCTGTCTGTCTGTCACATATACACACACACACACACAAACACACACACACACACACACACACACACACACACACACACCCCACTTACATACATCGTGCTGCAGGAAGAACAGCTGTCCAAGGATTTCCTCCCAGACCTCCTGGTTCCAGGGCATCTTTCCAACAGGTTCTGAATTTCCCTCCTCGGCTCTTTCATCACGTGCTTTGTCCCATAACCGGATGACCTTTGGGATTTCCCCAGGGTGAAGAAGTGAATGCTGGTCGCATCGGCCTAACCATCGTCATTGCTGGAATGTTTGGAGCTATGGTCTCGGGCATTTGGCTGGATAAGACCAAAGCCTACAAGTAAGTCACTGTTCTTCTCTGGCAGAATTGGGGACCTATCTTTTGAGAATGACGCATTTGATGGCAATGCAGCTCAGCTTTGGGTGTGATGGGGTTCTGAGGAGCCAGGAAGGTAGTTCAAACTCCTTTGCTCCAAGCCTCAGTTTCCTCAATTACAAAGTGAGGGACCCTACGTCCAATCTGGGGGCCCGAGGAAGATGGGCGATGGGAACAGAAAGGCCAGCACGGGACTTTTCTCCTTCCCTGCCCACCGAGTAGCTTTGTGGACAGG
Organism: Petromus typicus; assembly: GCA_004026965.1. NCBI lineage: Eukaryota > Metazoa > Chordata > Mammalia > Rodentia > Petromuridae > Petromus > Petromus typicus. The sequence goes on from PVIR01002179.1 coordinate 16,182, forward strand.
GCAGGTAAGGGGGACATAGAAATTATTGTGAAAATAATTTTTAAAAGAAAAGCAAATTTCTCCAGCTCAGTGAGGTGGCACAAGCCTATAATTCCAGCCCTTGGGAGGCTGAGGCAGGAGGATCACTATGAGTTTGAGGCCAGCCTGGGGAACATAGTGAGTTCAAGACCAGCTTGAATCCCATAACAAGATCCTGTCTCAAAAAATAAGATGCACAAGCAACAACAACAACAACAACAACAAAATCCTCAGCAGTTGGAAAGTTGGTGGACACCCAGAAGGGGGTCAGTGAGGAGGGGCTCTGCTAGCCTGCTCCTGTAGCTTCTCCGGACCCTGTGCAGTTCACTGAGTGCCTGGTGAGCAGTGTACGTGTGTGTCCCATGTGGGTTAAATGTTGCGACTCCCTTGAATCAAATACCCGGTATGTTAAGATCCCAGAACTGTTTTTTTTTTTTGTTTTTGACATTGTGTGATGCCGGGTATCGAACCCAGGGCCTCACACATGCTACACAACAACCTCCCACCAAGCCTCCCTGCCCACCCTTCCCTTCTGACTGTGACTTTCCCGGGCTCCCCACACATTGGGCGTTCAGTGAGGGCTGCGTGGTGGAGCAGCGGCCCCGTCGTCTGGCTGTGGCGTGGCAGCATTCCCTGCTGCTGCCAAGCTCTCCAAAGTCCCAGTGCCCAGAGGAGACACAGTGACAGACCTGTTTTCTGCACACAGACCCGCTTCTGTGAGGCTGTGGTCGGACCAGGTCGCTGTCTGCTGCCCTAGTCAGAGGCCAGTTGAGGCCGTCCCTCAGAGACACAGCTGCCTGGCTCGCTCTGGGCTCTTAATTACTGCTGGTGGGGCTCCGCCATACCGCATCTCTGCCAACTGTTAGTTGCTTGCTCTGGTCAAACAACGGTGGAGTGGAATAGCCACCCCCAAAGCATGGAACAGTGGTGTCCTTCTTCCTGACTTGCTCTGCGGCCGGAGAGGGGAGGGACCAGAGAGTCACTGGGCTGGGGTATGGGCAGCCAGATGGATGAGATGAATTAGAAAAGACTGAGGAAGATGCTTCCTCAGCCCCACTCAGAATCAGACAGCACCGGCTCCTCCATCACTTGATGTCTAAATCCAATGGTTCCTGAGATCTTCTTCTCCCTTGTAACTACTCAGGCAGAGAGGACAGTTCTCAGTGCGCTGGGACAGTTCTTAGACCTTGTCTTCTATCTCCATGTCGATCTCTTCTCGAGGGCTTCCATATTTCTTCTTTGGTGTAAAGGCTGGAAATAGGCTGCTGTCTTTGCAGCCCCCTCCTTTAGGGTGTGTACGAATAAAGGGAAGGAGCTGACAAGGGAAGAAGGAGCTGCCTCTATCCTGGGCAGCTACTCTGAAACACCAGGGGGAAGCGGTGTCCCCTGGAGCCTTCTGCCTAGTTATTTCCCAAAGATGCAACCACATGTTGGAGTATTGGTCCCATATCTAGCAGTAGAAAGCACTGATGTATGTCAGAGTCCTGTTCAGGGCAGGGGACAGGAGGGAGTGCAGGGCCTGAGGCCTGCAGAGGGGTACACAGAGGGAATAGTGCAGCTCTGGTTGCAGTGGTCAGGGGCGCTGCAGAATCCTTGCTACACGAGGAGAGAGGTGTGGGGAGGGAAACAGCAGAGCCGAGCCTGACATAGAACTCGGGACCAGCTGACGGTGCTTCCAGGAGAACCCGACAAGGGGAGGGCCGCAGGGAGTGGGCGGAGCTTAGTCCATGGCTGGAGCTGTCCTCTCTCAGCTCTGTCACCTCACCGTGGCATGTTTGTCTGACTTTTCTCCTGCTGGAAGTAGGGGAAGGGAAGGGGTGTGTGTGTGGTTCTCATGGACACACGACGTGCCAAGCTAAGGGACAGCATATGCAGAGGGCCTTGGAGGAGGCAAGCTTGCTGACGGTAGGCTGGCTCCTCCTTGTCTAGTCTCGCCCTCTGTGGTCTTTCTTAGTCACGATGAAAAAGAAGTCACCGTGTAGGTGATCGCTGATTTGGGGTTCGTCACATTCATAGACGGTTCCATGAAAGCAGATGTCCTAGCGCCTCACAGGGAGTTTGACAGACAGCAAGCGCCGATAGGTACTTGTAGGATGTATAAATGATCAGCCGTGTTAAAGTCGGAAGGGATTAACTCAATCTCTGTGCCTCTGCTTACAGGCAGACAACCCTGGTGGTGTATATCATGACGCTGGTGGGCATGGTGGTCTACACAGTGACCTTGAACCTGGGACACCTGTGGGTAGTATTTGTCACAGCTGGCGCACTGGGGTGAGTGTCACCTCCAACATGCTAAATTAGGAGACACCCCCATGTCTTCTAGAGAGGATACAACATTGAACCCCCCGTTTGACCCCTTATGACCTGGGGAGATGTGAACAGGGTCTTTGGGAATTTCGATAATATCTGAGGCACTTCAGGCAACATGGGGTGTCCTGTTGGGATGGAGTGAAACACGAATATACCCATCAAGGTATCTAGGGTGTTAGGAAATATGTGGAGTCCTCTTCACCTTTCTCTGGAACAAAATGGAGTCGTAGAAAGTCTACAGGCCTCGGAATAAAAATTGTGCAAGACTCAGCGTGTCACTTAACTGCCCCAAGCTTCCGTTTTCTTTATCTGTGAACAAAGATGAATCACCTCCATCCAAGAGCTAGAAGGACAGAGTGCAGCAATAGATATGAAAACTTATAAGGAGTGTGGGACAGATGAAAGGAATTAGGACTAGAGTTTTCTAAGCTCGATAAATGAGAATGTGTGGGAAACAGCACGCATGTCACTAAGGCCTTTGCTCACCTCCACCCAGCAGAGTGAGTGTGTCTGTGTGAGAGGGAGAGAGATATTTGTGGTGCAGGAAGTGAGGAGGACTCCAAGTTCCTCCTGTACATCCCGGAGAGCCCTGGAGATGCTGCCCCGGATCCGGAGCTTCTCCCTCCCAACACAGGGTGTGTCTCTAGGATGCAGTTGCTCAATTGAAGGTGGATCATACCAGGCTTCCCTGCCCCTGAGGCATGATAGAGAAGCACTGGGACCCTGTGAGCACAAGGCCTGCACCAGACTTGTCCTGGTCTGTAGAGATCTCCCTTTCTTTGGAATGGCTGCTTAAAAGACGCATGGGTCATCCAAGGCCGTCATGTCTTGATGGGACAGGAGAGCAAGAGAGGGAGTCTGAGGGAGGTGGGCTCCTCATCTGGGCCCTGGAGTTCTCTGTCACCTTGTATCTCTCGTCTGGACTTCAGCTTCTTCATGACTGGCTATCTCCCACTGGGGTTCGAGTTTGCCGTGGAACTCACATACCCAGAATCGGAGGGCATGTCGTCTGGTCTCCTCAATGTGTCTGCACAGGTAGCGCTTCTGTTTTCTCTTTTTGTCCTGCCTCCCTGGGCTGGCATTGCATCATGGGAGCTGGGTTCTCTCTGGGGGCTGGTTGGCTGGACTCCTCTGTCCAATCTTCCCATGCTTTTCCAGGTATTCGGAATCATCTTCACCATCTCCCAGGGCCAGATCATTGACAACTATGGCACCACACCTGGGAACATCTTCTTGTGCGTGTTCCTCACCCTCGGGTCGGCCCTCACGGGTGAGCTGGGGCCTAGGGCCTGGATGGAGCCCTGGTGTCTTGGTCACATAGATGGGGACACACACACAAGGTGCCTTGTTAGGAAATCTTTCGGGGCAGTAATACGTCAGTTGCATGAGGTTGGGTTTTGGAGTCAAAGACTCAGATTTGAATCCATTCTGACTCTGACTCCCCTGGCTCTTGACTTTGGAGGCTTTAGTTTCCTAACCTGTAAAATAAGGATTGTTCATGATAGTTAGAACAGTGTACATAAAGTCCTTTGCAAATGCAAGTGACCTTGAGGTGTCATTATTGATTTCTGCCCACAAGAACATCAGTGATTTCCTGGGCTTTATCGAGTTGGCTGATGACACCCTTTCCTCGAACATCTGCATGGATTTGGGATGTCTGTGACCTTGGGGGAAACAAGGGCTCCCTCTCAGGAGCAAACTTGACCAGTGCATCTGCTTGATGACTCCGTCTTTGTCATCTTTGTCATTTCAGCTTTCATTAAGGCGGATCTCCGGAGGCAAAAGGCAAGCAGAGGAAGTCCCGAGACTGTGAGTGCTCAGGAGCTCGGTGGGAGCAGGGTCTGCCTGGGCTTGTGAGGAGGACATGACTCCGGAGACAGGGCTGAGGGGAACCACACAGGATGGGGTTGGTGGTGGCTGTGAGAAGAGCCTTCCTGTCAGGGTCGTGGGCCCAAGGGTTTGCGCGATGAATGTCCACCTTGGTCTCCTCTCCCGCTTTTCTGGGCTTTTCTCCACTTCCTTCCCTCCACCTGGGGAGGTCTCTCGAGCATGTCTCTGCTGTCACAGTGTGCTGAATGGCACCGCTGGATGCCCAGGCTAGTCCTGATCCCCAGCCCCACAGTTGTTCATAGGGGTTCGTGGCTAGAGAGGAAAGCGGGGGCCTGGCCTGCCCATGCTATCACGTGACCGTGGCACCGAGCCAGTGGTTCTCTTGGCATGTGACAGCTCTTTCATAGGGTCATGAGGACAGAGCCAACATGGCGGCAGGAGGGCTCGCAAAGGACAAGCTGGGAAGTAGAAGATGGTGGGAATATGGAGAAGAGAGGAGAGGTGTATGATCTCAGACTGAAGGATGTTTCCCATCTGCTCTTGTCAGCTGGGACCACCGAAACCAACTTGTTAAGGATCAGTCATTGCAAGGGGCCAGGGTGTAGTTCGGTGGCAAGCTCCCGCCCTGAGGAGTGGGGAGGGGAGAGGAAGAGGAAGAGGAAGAGGAGTCTTACCTGAGCGAGGATAAAAAGAACTGCAACTCTAATGAGTAAAAATAGGCTATTTCCTGCTAAAACATGCAATAAATAAAGCAAGCAAACTTATTAGTGGTGTCACACCTGCCTCAGAAGTGCATGGTCCTAAGTTTGATATGTGATACTGAGGGGAAAAAGAAACACCCTGTAATTTCCATCATCTAGAGGTGCTATTATTTTATATTAATTTATACATGTGTATGTCACATATTTATAGGTGTGTATACTTTTTAAGCGAAAGTCGATTTTTTTTTTGTTTGAGACAAGGTCTTGCTTTTGTAGTTCAGGCTGGCCCTAAGTTCAGCCTTGAACTCACAGCAAACCTCCTGCTTCTGCCGCCAAAGTGCTGGGATGATAGGTGTGAGCCACCACACCCGGCACTGTGGTATGTGGTTCTGATTACTGGTGGTCGTGAGTCCCATGTTCAGCATTGTTGTATGTGGTTACCGGGGATCAAACAAAGTCCCTTGCACTTGCAAGGCAGGCACCAGAACCACTGAGCTAAATCCCTGACCTCAAAAGTAGAATTTTTAACTTTTACTACAATCATTACCAGACTATTAGCCTACTACAGTATATTATTAATGATGGTGTAATGTCCTATCATATGGACATATGGGCTTATATTATGAGCCATAATATAATAGTTTTCTTGTCTGAGCATTAAGGTTTTTTGAAAGTTCAATCTTTTATTTATTTATTTATTTTGATACTGGGAATCGAACTCAGAGCCTTGTGTTTGCCAGGCAGGCACGGTGTGACTGAGCTAACCCTCAGCTTTTTACATGTTCTCAGGTATACAGCATTTCCTAAGGAAATGTATTGGCAGTGATGCATATTTTTTAAAATTTATTTTAATTAAAAAAATTTGTATGTTTTTAATATGCTATGCATGCCACTAAGCATGTCCTCTGGGAAGCTTCCATCCACTGTACCAAGGCTTACCGCTGTAACAGGCTGTACAAGCATTTATCATTTGGAAAAATCTTGGCCAGTTTTCTAAGGTCAAACCAGTTTTCTGCAAGAGATATTCTTAGTACTTCAGGATGTGTGTTGGCAGACACACAAGGGTCTTCAGCTCATTACTGTTTGTCCTCTGCTACCAGTCCTGGTGCTGGCGGGCGGCAGCGGGCAGTGAGAAGGGAGGAGCCTGGGTCCGAAGTGGGCGGGGAAGCCGGAAGGAGCCGAGTGAGGAGCGGCAGGGGTTGTGGCTGCACCTAGGCTACAGCGCACACTGACTCGGTACACTTCGGTCAGTAAATATCTACCAAGCCTGGACAAATGTATCTGGGGTGATTTTTGGTGAGAAATTTTCACTTCAGCTTGTTAGATGTTGCCATGTTTTCTTTATAATCTGTGTTTGTGCTGGTGGATACAAGCAAATAAGGGAAAAATAGAAATCACCTATTATCCTAACTCTCAGAGATTCCCTAGCAGCATCTTGGCCCATTTTCCAGTGCTGTAATCTATAGGTATGCTAGTGTATGTTTTATTTTCCACTCTGTATATTTGTTTGATTTAGCTTGACAAACTTTCCACACAGTTACACTCCACCACAAGTTCACCTCTCTCTCTCTCTCCCTCTCCACAGATATCTCTGTCTCTCTTCTTTGTATCCAATTTCAGTTGTTCCAGTATTTCATATTCTCGCTGCCAGATCCTTGTATACACGGTCCAGGTTAGTTCATCTAAGTTAGCTGGAGCTGCTGGTGCAGTCTCCTTGACTATGAGATATTAGTACAGTGGACCTTCATGTCACAACCAGCATGACATATGAACAACTTGGCTTACAACTTGAATTTTAGTTTTAACTTGCCACCAAAGTCTCGAGTTATAATCCAGATGCCGAACACTTGTGCTTCCAGATGGTCTCAGGTACAGATTGAACCCTTAAAGAGTTCTAGGAGGAACATTACTACATCCTCTCCTGTGTGGTGTTGAGAAATCCTGGGTCAGTGTCTGTCTAAGGACACTGAGATCTGCCTGTGCACAGGAGAGAGACTTTGAGGGCTGAATAGAGGAGCCTGAGCCATCAGTTGATCGAGTGAAGTTATAAGCAACACTCATAAACAAATGGAGTTTGTAAATCAAGGATCCACTATAACATTGAATGGAAACAGAAGCCTAAAGTTGTAATAGTGGAACTTGACTGTCATGTGTTGTTGGCTAATGCACTGCCCATGTCCAGATCTCACTGCACCTGAAGCTACTTAGTATTGAGAGGAGGTCAGAGCCACAAGGAAGCCACTGTCATTACCCACCATGGCGGTCTCCGTGTAACTCGGAGACCTGAAGACAAAGGCAATGTCAGGGCCAGCTGACGACAGGGCCCGCTGCAGGTCTGGCCAGATTTCCTTTCGTGCACATCAGTGAGATATGTGGCTTGGCTCCAGAGAGAGGACTTGTGGGCGGGAGTAAGGACTGACTTTGACTGTGAAAGTCAGAGTGTGGGTTTCATTTTTCTTCCAGCACATAGACAGCAGCTGTGCTCTTGCCCAGACCAGCCCATCTCTGATTGCATTTCAAGCCTTGGGGTGACTGGCACGCACGCATGAGTATGTGCAGGTGGGGAGAGGCTAAGCCGCTGACCTGGCAGTTGCCTGGGTGAAGCTCCTTGTGGCTGAGGCTGACTGTGGTACAGAGGTTGGCAAGCCTGAGAAAATGAGGTTCAACTCCAACGGCTGTCACCCTTGCCACACCCTGGCCGTGAGACACTCGGGAAGAAAGCATCATTTGCCAGCTGGCCTCTAGCTGGCCCTGTCCATGCTCTTCAGGGCCTGGGGTGCAGAGCTGGGTCTGTGCCTTCTTGCTAATTAGAAGACCCCCTGTGGGAAAAGGCAAAGTACTTGTGCAAACAACAGACAAGTTGGTAGTATATGCCAAGGTGCGCACAGGGTAACTTCCAGGCTGTCCCTAACTCTGAATCCACCTGACAATCATGGCCGGGCACCCTCTTCCCTGTAAAGGAATCCTGCGGCATCACTTTCAGGAAAAGCCAGGGTCAACCTGCCTTGAAGCTTTTCTCCCTCTGCATAAAGCATGAATACACTGTGTTAAGTTCATATATGCAGTTACACGTGCTGCCTTTACCCACGAAGACGTGATAATACCCTCATCCTGGAGAGCCTGCTAATGGGGGGGCAGGTGAAAGTGCTGGGGGAGTCGCAGAGGTGGCACTTTGGACAGCTGCTCAGTGGTCCATGGAGGCAACTTCTTGCCCGTAGAATGAGGAGAAAGAGAGGGCTTGTCTTCTGCTTCCATCCCAGTGAGCGTGGGATGCTGTCCTCTGAGGGGGATGGTTCATGGTTGTCACGGGGTCATAGGAAACCAGTCTCTTGCCCTTGATGGTGATGATGATAGTGGGGAGAGCAGCTCTGGGGAGCACAGCAGGCAGGGGTGGGGCTGCTTTTCCCGTTGGCTTCGTTTGCCCTTGCATTGAATGGCTTCCGGCTCTGGCCCAGGAATCAGAGTCAGGGTCAGGGCCAGGCATGGGTTCCCGCCAGGGCGATGGTGTCCTGTGCCTTTTACCCACAGGGCTGCGTGCCTGCTTTGCCTTACAGAAAGCTCAGGAGGAGGAGGAGGAGGTCAGAAACACCAGCAAGGCGCCCACCATCATATCGGAGGTCCATCTCTGAGAGGAGAGGCAGCAGTGCCTCCGGGAACAGGAGCCCCCCGCTTCACTCCGCTCAGCTCGGCCACCGGCACAGGTCTTTACAGGAGAAGCTTTGGGCAGTACCAGCTGAAACGTGGGTCATGGTGCGTGGTGGTACCTCAGCCCCCCCAGAGCTCGGGGCAGGGCAGCTTTCATGGAACACAGACAGATTCTAGCCTCCTCTGCTTCTGAGGAGCTGTGGTTGGCGGTGTTGGGCGGGCCTGGCCAACGGTGCTGGAGTCTTGCCGTCTTGGCCCGTTGCCTTCCCTCATCACCTTGGCCCTTTGGAGAACACTGCACAATTACCACAGGAAAAAAGTTTATTCGGGGTGTGAACTTTTTCTGGTGTCTTAAGGACCTCACCTGAAGCCCAGTTCCTTCTAAGGACACGAAAGCTGCTCTGCATCCCTGGACTGTCAGAGGAACTATTCCACAGCCTCCATCAGAACAGTGTCACAGGGTCACTCCCTTAGGACCCTTGGCCCTGCCTGGGACCTATCTCCTATCAGGAACTAGCTCCAAATTCTCCTAGGAGCCAATCGGACCAAACATCAATAAACTTGACCAATATTTTTTTGTGTCCATGACGAGGGAACTAATTTGAGTACCTGGAGTTGGGATGGGAAGGTAGTTTTCCTATAAAACAAGTTCTCATCCGCGTCCTTCAGTGTGTCCTGGGCCAGTCCAGACGCCTTCATCCGGGATACTCAGGAGTCAGCCTTATCCCAAGGGAGATCCCAGCCAGTTTCACTAAAAACTAAACCTCATCATTCAGCTCTGACAAATCCAAGGCTGCTTCTGAGAGACGAGAGGACGGGTAGCAGGAGAGGTGCTTCCTGAAATAGGCGTTGAGTCTCTTGAAGGGAACGTAGCCACACCCACCTCCTCTCCCCAACTCCTGTTAGCGGGAGTCTCAGTCAGATATTCCAAAGTTAAAGGGATGACCTTTAACTGACTGAAACTGACCTTTCCTGCCTAGCCTGCTGTCTGACTTTTCTCATAGGCATCTATAGCATCTCCTGAAACAAGAGGACTCTAGCGGTTTCTCTTGCACCTGAGCAGCTGGGACGTGGACCACTGTACTGCCTGACAGGGTTACAGTCCTAACCGGTGTAGTGGAGCAGCCTGGGATGGCTGGGTGCTGCTATTGAGTGCTGCCAATGAGTGTGTCTGCAAACAGAGCCAATCAAGGGATGGGCGCTGTGTACATGTACGTAATTAAAGAAGTCTACTGAGGCGAAGGGAGTGTTGGGGTAGTCTCACTTTTTGACAGAAAACAGATGGTTATTCTTCAGCCCTCCAAAAGTATCACTGACATGTTTATTGATTCCACAGCTTTATTTTAAAGATAACAGTTGTTTTTTTTATCTGTGAGACTCGTTGAGGCCATAAAGCATTCTTAAGGTGGTCTGCATGGTCATTCGGCAGGGCAGGGGCAGCCTCTGCCAGTCCCCACGAGGTTATGCATTTCTGAGGGTTGTGGGGAAGCTAGAGGGGCCGGAGGAGCAGCAGCTGTGTCCTTCCACAGGGGACTCATATCCTTGGTGGCCATGAAGGCCACCTTCCAGGTTTTTAGAGACTAGCTGGGTATGGTGGCTCATGCCTGAAGTCTCAGCTGTTGGGAGGCTGAGGCTGGAGGATTTCAAGTTTCAGGCCAATCCAGGTGACATAGCAAGTTCCTATCTCAAAAGATAAATGAACGAAAAGAAAGATGATACTGTACAGGTCTGTGCCTGCTTACATGGGGTCCTGCAACTCAGTGGCCAAGTGACCCTGGCCTCTCCCCCCAGTGCATACACACGGGAATGTGACTGCTGACGGCCAGCCCACTGTTGCTTCTGGCTCTGCCTCAAAGCGTGGCCCGAGTGTGTATTCTGTAATCACCCCCGCCATGCACCGGCTTGCTCTGGCCAGAGTCCACAGTGTGGCCCAGCATCCGCAGTTTGGCTGTACCGGATTTCCTCCTGCCGTCCTATTTCCTGCTATTCCCCTCACCCTGACTGTGCTCACCTTGCACCTGGGACTCGGAGAGGCTGCTTTGATCTGCTTCCTGTACATGTCTTCCCTAGAGTTGCACTGTGCCTGGGAATTCTAGCACATTTACTAGCAATTCTTTGTTGCACAGTATAACTCCACTTCATTTATTTGAAAGTTTTAATAGTACCTACTTGCAATACCTAGTGCTAACATTCACCATGGGGAGTTGGTGTGTATACGTATCTGTTTGCTTTTTTAAGACAGGACCTCACTGTGTAGTTCAGGCTGGCCTTGAACTCACTGTGTAGCCTACGCTGGCCTCAAACTCATAGAGGTGCTCTTGCCCCAGCCTCCAGAGTGCTGGGATTACAGGTATGTGCCACCTTACCTTGTTAATAACATATCTTAATTCTCTTTACCCCCATCCCATTCTAAGTCCCCTGGGGAGGGACTCAGACGCCATCCCGGGCTCTTCAGGCTAAATGCTTTACTTACACTGTCTCTTTCGGTCCATGCTTAGAGGGTCTACATTTGATACTTTGCTTCTCTCTGCAATGGCTTCCAGCCAGGAAGAGCTGTCCAGCAGTAGGGGTAGGCGAGGGGCCTGCTCCAGGGCATCAACCCTGGGCCTGGTTGGCTCCTTTTCATGGTCTTGCAGTTTCCTGTTCCTTCTATACCAATGCTATTGTCTGTCTCTGCACTCAGATGTTAACTGTCAGGTCACTGCTTACACCCTCTCACTGCCTCCTCTCAAGAGTGATAAAGAAAAGATGGTCCTCACCACAAAGCTCTATTTCTAGATGTAGTACTGTGGGGTTTGTAGTCCAGAATTGCTGCGCCTTCTTTTGGCACCAGAGAGCAGCCTGAGGAGGAAGCAGTCACATCCAGGCAAAGCTGAATCACACAGAGCTGGAGCCCGAGTCCAAATCAGACGATTCCTCATTACACTGGCTGTCAGCCATGTTTTCTTTACTGTTTATGGTAGATTTTGTTCCTTTCACCTCAAGAGCTGCTGGAAGAACTGGGGATGTGGTTCAGGGACAAAATACTAAAATGTACAAGGCCCTGGCTTCCCTTGAGCCCTGCTGGGGCTGAGGGGCTGATGAATTCCCAGTGTTTTAAGTGTTGACCATCCTTCGTACCCTTGTAGGCCTTGGCCTCCCTCCTGCTCCCTCTGTCATATTGTAGTTACACTGAACTCGCTCCATGAGCAAGACTCTTTCTGCCTTCCAGTTGCCATTCCCTCCACCCCAAGTGCCTGCTTCAAGTCTCAAAATGTCTGACTCGTGAACTTGAGCCCCACTTAAAACCCCACCTCCTCAGAAAAGGTTTCTGATCCCCGCGTGCCCTCCACCTCCCTCTTCTGGTTTCCAGCACCTTGTTTTTGGTGGAATTCTACCAGAAGTTCCTGCTGCCTTGACTACAGTGGAACCCTCACAGAGGCAGGGGCTGCCTATCTTGTCGATTTCTCTTTCCTGAGTGTCTGGCGCAGAGAAATACTCGGTGAACACTTGTTGAAACAGGTGGTCTTTCCAGCATATGCACCGTGTGGGGTCAGTCAAGAGGGCTGTCCTGGTGTGTAGATGGGAGAGGCCGGCTCCAGGGCATCATCCTTGGGGTCTAGCCGGCTCCTTTTCACAGCTGTACACTTGTTCCTATCTCAGTACCCCAAGGACTCATTTCTATCAGAAGAAAGTAGGAAAGGGTCTTGATACGGAGTTGTGGACTTAGAACCCAGAAGATGGGAAAGAGGAAGATTTGACTTCATGGATAAAAGAGGAGGCTTGGTATGGTGGCACATGTTTGTAATCCTAGCACTCTGGGAGGCTGATGCAGGAGGACTGCAGGTTTGAACCCAGCCTGGGCAATGTGGTGAATTCAAGGGACCCTGTTTCTAGATAGGTAGACAGGGCTAGGGAAGTAGCTGAGTCCAAAAGCCCTGGTTCAATCCCTAGTATGGTGGGGGAGTGAGGGGAGACAGAGGGTGTGACAATCGGTGACAACAGGAAGCAGGTGGTGTGAAGGCAGCTGGGCTACCCTGCCTCTTGGGCCGTCCTCCTCAAGCCTTGGGTCTGATCGGGCGGAAAGCTGTGGCCTTCTGAATCCTAAGGGCCAGGTGGCTTGTAGCTTACCGAGGTCAAAGTACAAGGATGGAGCATAGCAAACCTTTTTTTTTTTTAATTACAAAATTTGTTACACAAATACACCTGACCAGAAGGTCTAAAAATAGCCCCAACTCTCCCAGCCCTGTCCTGCCTGTGGGGAGAGGAGCCTCAGTCCTGGGTGCCCCTCTTCGGAAGCACTGTGCCCAGCAGCAGAAAGGAGTCGATGCGTGTGGACGACACTGTGAAGCAGCCCTTGGTCACGGCTGCTCGGGGGGGCAGCGGCTTCGAGTTTCACAGTTTCTGTTCCTACCACACAAATTAAATCACGGGATGGAAATAAAAGGAAAACAGGCAGGCTTCTGGAGAAGGGGTCCTGGGGGTAGTGTGGTGGTAGGTGGGGGAAGGACTTGGTGGCACTTTCTTGACTCGGAGGTGTTAGGGTGAATGGCCACTTTAACATTACCTTTAAATCGGTCAGCTGCATGAGGTGCTTTTCTGAGTGCGTGATACATCTTAAAAATTTCAAAATGGAAAACGAAGCCAGAAAATTTTAAAGAGGCCAGAAGTGAGGCTGAGGACAGAGCCTAAAGGAAGAAATTAAAGCAAAGGGAGGGTAAAGGGAGAAGACGGCGGAGGTGGAAGGTGAGGTTGTCTCGGAGGTGGCAGTGCTGGCCTCAGTTCCTCTTCTTCTGCCTGGATACTGGTTCTGCTTCCAGGTACCGGAGCCCGACCAGCATGCCCAGGATGGAGAAACCTTAAACACAGAACAGACGAGTGGCGGACACGAACCCGGCCTCTTTCCCACAGTTCCCAGACAGCCTGAGCTGGCCCAGCTGCTGCAGGGCTGGGATGGCAGGGCCCTTACTTGCCACCATCAGAGGTGCCAGGACGCCGATCGTGGGAGCTGCAGTCCCGAACACCAGCAACTCAGACAGGAAGTGGCCGAGGGCGAGGAAGAAGGTCCACAGCGTGATGTGGTAGAGCCTACAAGGAAGCGGACAGGGACAGGGACAGGAACAGTGGAGTCAGAGCTGACACCCACGAGCAGTGACAGTGGCTCACAGGACTTCAGGAAGTACCTGGCTACTGAATCATAGCACTCTGTTGTCACCTGGGGCAAAACTAAAGGTTTTCGAGGATGACCTGGTCTAAATACCAAGTGCGCCGACAGTCTCTGCCAGGTAGAGGACCCAGCTGCAGCCGTGCAGAGTCCGGATTACACAGTCCTGGGCAGTCGGACAGTTGGGGCTCCTTCACCCTTCCAGCGTCTACTTGTGCAACTGGTGTCTATCCACATGCCAGCCAGTGTTCACAGGACAGGCACCATGGAATGTCTGTTACTTAATTTCCTAGACAGAGTACGTGCGTGGCATCTCTGGGGCTTTGAGATGCTCTGGTAGCACGGGCTGGTTATTTTGGGGCTTAGCCTTAGAACAGTGGGCAGGCGGAGGACACAGTGACAGTGCCTCAGGATGAGAATGCAAACTTACTCCTCAGCTATGACTGAGGTGGAGAAAAGAAAGACTGCGTGCTGTCACCTGGGCAGATGATAATTTTTTTTTTGAGACAAGAATGTTACTATGCAGTTCATACTGGCCTTGAACCTACTATGTAGCCCAGGCTGGCCTCAACTTCATGAAGTGCCTCCTGCCTTAGCCTCCCAAGTGCTGAGATTACAGGTGTGCACTGCCACACCTGACCTGTGATAACATTTCTCTAAACTATGGAATTAAAACATACAGGAAACATTTTTAAAATAAAAAATAATACAACATTATATGATCCCAAAGCAGTCAGTATCTAGTACTATCAAATCTTAATATTTGGACATTTTTGTTTACATGGTTTTTTCTAATAAATAATATATTACAAAGAAATAAAGTATGTCAAGCATGGTAGGTAGATGTCTATAATCAGGAGGCCACGGCAGGAAAATTGCTGTGAGTTTAAAGCCAGCCTGGGCCACATAGTGAGTTCAAGGCCAGCCTGAACTCCATAGTGAGACTCTCTCTCAGAAAGACAAATAAAAAGAAAGCTTTACAGATAACAGTTTAAACATCCCCTGGGAATCATTATCCTGTGTTGCTCTGGTCCATCCCTCCCTCCTGGGTATGTGTTTTTAAACATTTAGTAAATAAGAATGTATACGTGTGTGTGTGTGTGTGTGTGTGCGCGCGCGCGCGCGTGTGCGTGTGTGTGCGCGCGCGCGCGCGCACACGTACGCGCAGCTTTTACTTTTTGAGTCAGGGAGGGAAGATCAGAGTCCACGCTGGAAGTGCCTGGACCAAAGTCCTGGCCAGAGCAGCTGGAATCGGCAAGTCAGCACTCGCGCTGCCCCGCGCTGGCTGAAGGGAAGGGAGAGCACGAAGAACTGACGTGTGCGGGTCACCTCTGCTTCCTGCAGAGCACCACAAAGAGCAAGTGCACCCCCGATGCCCACCCGGGACTCTTGGCCCGCCTGACAGACAGAGCGGCTATCTTCATCACTCTACAGATGAGGAGACTGAGGCGCAGAGCAAGTAAATAATGAACTTGTGGCTCTGAAGCCAGCTACCGGCATGACAGATCAGAAAGCATTTTCTTGTGCTTGTTCTTGGCCCAGGCTATTTCCACTAAATCACTGTTTCCAAAAATACATGTCAATCTAGGGCAAGTAAAGCACAGCTTTAAGTTAAAATAAAGCTGGAGCAGTCAAAGGGCTTGCTTCAAATCCCACCTGA
The DNA here is from genome assembly GCA_004026965.1 of Petromus typicus. Lineage (NCBI taxonomy): Eukaryota > Metazoa > Chordata > Mammalia > Rodentia > Petromuridae > Petromus > Petromus typicus. Next base: position 31,489 of record PVIR01002179.1, read on the forward strand.
GGCAGTCTTCTTCACTTTAAATTAACTGGGTCTCTTCAGATTTAGATCTGCAAAATCAGGAAAGAAAACCACTATCTGTAGGGCTGCTGCGAGGCAGCTTGATCAAGATCATGGAGGTGAAAGCTCTGCCACAATGACGGGCTCAGTGAGTACTACTGCCTCCTCTTTTGCGCAGCAGCTGAGCGCTTCGATAAGATGAAACTTCTTGAGTGTGAAGTTGGCATTTTGACAGTCTCACCCAGTGGACTGAGCAATCTGTTTCCTTCTAGCTTGTGAGATAATTGCTAGGAAGAAAGCTTTGGCCCCCTCTAGTGGCCAGAACTTGACATGGCATTATTGCCTCTCAGTTCCTCGCTTTGGTCCCCCAAAGGGTAACACACAGGTTAGCCTTCCTCCTCACCTACAGACTCTACCTAAGCAGATATCAGCTTACTCATGGGGACTCTTTTCCCTTGGATTGGATTTGTGTTCATGCCTGCTTCTGTGGAGAAATGTGAGAAAGCTACACATGGGTGGTCATTCTAAAAAGAGCATACCAGTGGTATGCTAAAAAGAGCTCAGTGGTACAGGGCTTATCTACCATGCACAGGCTCCAGGTTCAGTCCCCAGCACCACAAAATAAAAAATGAAGCTAAAGACAGCATATCACCCTACTTCTTTAACAGGAGATTGACTTTTTCTTCTCTTTTTTATTACCTATTGGGTTGTTTCTCCTTCTCCCCTCCCCCCACTTCTGTTTTGAGACAGTGCTTCCCTCTGTGGCCCAGGCTGACTGTGGACTCTTGACCTTCTAGGTGCCATCATGCCTGGATGAAAGGTAGCTCTCTAGTAAAGAAGTGGAGGGGCATGATGCAGACTACTGCCAGATTTTAGAGATCTGTTCGGTCTATTCTGTCTTTTAGGCTTGCAAAGAATGGAGTCTGTTGGTCTTTTATTAGGTCAGTGTAGTAACTTGATTTTCAGGTCCCAACAACAATGATGGAGTTTGCCTAGCACCTGATTTCCCACAAAAGTATGGTAACGCCCCTCCTTCCTTTACATACGTCTTGTTGTGGATGTCAATGGCACAGAGGCAGCGGATCACTGAGGAGAGCAAGGTCCAGATCCCAAAGGTCCGAGCTTGGAGGCCATTCACTGTGGAGCAGAAAAAGCAAGAGTGTTGAGAAGGGGAGGGTGGATTCCTGCCCAGCTCCTTCTATTTCACAGGAAGTAGCTGAGCCTGACCTCCTTGCGGCGGGGCAGAATGGAGGCTAGGGTCTGCACCTGGGGACTAGGAGGAATGGAAAGAAATTCCAGGAGGAGAACTGCCTAGATCCTTTTCCGCTGTCTACAGCTGGAAACCCAACAAAGTACCCACTGAGGCAAATAACTCCGAGAAGCCCCTTATGCTCTCTGCTCCCAGAAGCCAAGTGAGTCTGCTCAGGAGAGGGGTGGGGTGCTGCAGGGGTGGGTCTGTGAACACAAGATGCCAGGAGGGAGGCCAGGAGACTTCCAAGAATGACCCAGGAGAGACCTCAGAGATACTGGCACCGACTGGGATGCCCCGAGGATACAGTTTACCGTTTCCAAGAGATCTCAGTCTGTGGGTCTCCTTCTGAACCCAGATCTACATTGTTTGAACAAGGCCCAAACCAGGCTGGTTTCCTATGCATACAGCGTACAGCAGGGTATTATTTCTTTGGGATTTTCTGGAGAAACTCTGTCTTAGTGACATCATTTGACATTGCAGTACTAAACATCTTGTCCTGAAAGAATGGGTCATATTCTACCATAATGGTAGTTCTGGGTTTTTTTGGTTTTTTAAAAAAGTATTCTTAAGACAAAGTCTCACTTTGTAGTTCAGGCTGGTCCTTAACACAGCCTCGAACTCACCAATCCTCCTGCCTCTGCTTCCCAAGTGCTGGGATTACAGACGTGAGAAACCACAGCCAGCATGGTGGTTCTATTTTTTGAAGCAAAACATTCATAACAGTGGTTCTTGACCCTGGACACTTACTACAATCAGCTAAGGGAGTTTTGTTATGCTAAGCCTTCTGGAGGTAGCCCTGGCCTTAATATTTTCTATAAATTCTCTGCTGGGTAATGTAAATGTGTAGCCAGTGGAGGGACGGAAGGGAGGGAAGGAGAATGGGAAGAAATAAGAACCAAGATATACCATGTATACGGCTAGGACTCACACCTATAATCCCAGCACTTGGGAGGCAGAGGCAGGATGATTGCTGTGAGTTCAAGGTCAGCTGGGCTATACAGTGAGTTCAGGGCCAGCCTGACCTACAAAGTGAGAACCCCACCTCAAAAAACTAAAAAAAAAAAAAAAAAATGTACATGTACGAATTCCTAATGATGAATGTGAGCATAGTGTATACTTAAAGTATACCAATAAACTCAACTAAAAAATATAAAATAAACATGCAGTCACTGACCTGCAGCCAATGGCTTGGAAATGCAAAGACAGTGAAAGCAATGCTGCTTCCTCTGTGGGTTTGTCCCTCACTGAGCAAGCAAAATCTCAAGGGACAAGACTGATAACTGAAAGAACCTTAACGTTTACCTGGACCTTAGGAATGTTTTAGCCCAGGGGAAACACCACATAGCTCTACCAAATCTGCAACAGTAAGACTTGCGAATGGTAGTGAGAAAAAAAAATATTCCAGATGTCAACCAAATGTCTGCATTAGCTGCAGAGGGCTACATTCTTTAAAACCAACTGGATAGTTTTTTTTTTTTTAAATGAAAAAGACTTACAGCAAGTCCCACAGCATCTGAGTTTCTCTGTCTCAATTTTAAATTTAAAGGCCCAGAGCAGAGAATTTTAAAAATCTTGCCTACACATACAGGGTTCCAGGACCATCTGAGGACAGCATTTGAGGGTAGAAAAAGTAGACTTTTCCTACTCAATTTCCAGGTTCTTGACTCTTGTTATATCTGAACTGTGTTCAAAATAAGCCTTAGCCTATTTAATTTCATTTTCCACCCAGATGTTGTGGAAGAAATTAGCTAGGTCAGATCTCGAATCGAGGTTAGCTATAAGTGTGACAGAGGACTGTTTGCCCCTGTGAAACAGCGCTGCAGCTGGAGGTACCCCTGCAACAGTGGGACGGAGTACATGCTGTGGGGTAAATACTCCCAACAGGGAGGCTGGAAGGGCAAGAAAGGCTGCCGTGAGCATTCAGAGGGCTCGTCCAGGCAGGCTGACTTGGAGGGACTTGGGCTATCTGGTCTGGGACTTCTCCATGATTCGGGAAGACCTGGGATTAGAAACTGTTCATGTGGAATGTGGAACACCAACCATGTGTGCTACAACTTGCTTCCTCGGAGCTTTCTAGTTGCGCACCTCGGAGTCACCCAATGAGGGCTCCCTTGCCTTAAAATGCTTTTGTAAAACACACTAACTGTCCAGCACAGTGAGAATAGAATGAACAGCTAGCCAGAGACACTTGAGGGAGAAGGGTCAAGTGTTCTCCACGCAGCACCTTACTCCTGGGGCTATCAAAGACACTATTAGACAGCCTGAGAATCACCTGGAAGTTTTAAAAACTAGATTTCAGGTCCCTCCTATGCTTGATAATTTGATTTCAGAGAGGGAAATAGGTAGCTTATACCTTGTCCTTTGTTTGTTTGGTGGTTCTGAAGTACAGCCTGGCTTGGGAACCACAGCACGGGCTCTCCTGAATAGCATGAGGTTCTTTGGCTTCTTACCAAGGTTTGGTTTGCCAGTGTAGAGCTTTTCATAGAGGAAGGAATGGTCTCGGAAGCTCTGAAGCGTGTTCCCCATGGCTATGATGGATACCATGACCAGCCAGCTTCGTAAAACATTCAGGAAACGGCTCATGATGATCTCCACGTCTGACAGGATATCTGCCTTGAAAACAATGGCAGAGAACAAACGACAATGCAGATTAGTATGCTTTTACCTGACGGTTTCTCAACAGCCTAGGATCAACCTGTGTCCCACCTAGGAGGGCTTTACTACACTTCACTGGTGAATCACATTATGACTTCTCCAACTTCTTTACACCTATCCACCCCTAGTTTTCTTAACACATTTTGTTCTTATTTGAGATAAGATCTTGCTAACATGCCCAGGCCAGCCTCAAATTCGCAGTTCAGTTCTTAGGTTCCTAAATTACCTGGCTTACCAAACCTCTCTCACTTCACAAGGCTAACTTGTTACCTGTGAATTTTTACCCTAAGCCAAAGTGTGCAACGTTCACAGAGTGACAAGGACTAAATAATACGAAGGGTGGAAATGACAAATCTGGTGGGGAAAAATGCAGAGATGAAAGGGAACAGAAGAAAAGGAGGTGTATGAATATTACTAAAGTGGTACAATGCAATTCTGTGTAAGGCTTATGGAAATTGGCCTCAATACTTGGTCACACTAATAGCGATGAGTGAATAGTACATCGCACAGTACTTATCTTTGTCCAAGTAATTGCTCAAAAATACAGTATTGGCCTAAATGAAAATTCTTTTCTCTTGAGAATCACTACTCTGCCATCTTGGTCTTGTATGCAAGTGGCTGAAAGGGATCCTTCCTGCTCTACCCATTCTTCCTCCCTTTCTCTCTCTCTCTATCCACAGTACTGGGGATTAAACCTAAACCCTTCACATTGATAAACTTTCCCAGTGTTTTGTTTTTGTTTTTGAGACAGAGTCTCACTAAGTTGCCCGGAGTGGTCTTGAATTTGTCATCTTCCTGCCTCAGCCTCCCAGAGTGCTGGGGCTACCAGTGTATGCCACCATATCCAGCTTCAAAGATAATTATAAATCTACTCACAGATACCTGCCAGGTTCTTGATGACAGACCATTCCAACACTATAGAAGCCCTATGTAGTTAGTAAAACCTAGGGTGTGATGCTCCATTTATATCTTTAGGTTCTCTCTGCTTTTCATATACATCCATCATTCTTCATAAACTAGAACAATCTAAAAGTTGAAAATACGTACACTGCTGTGACTTGAAAGGTAGTAAGATTATACGCAGAAAGAAAACAGTCTTGGTATGGATTGTGACACCAAGAAAAATAACAACAGCTACCAGTTATTGGGCACTTCACTTATTCACTATGCCAAGCACCTGATATATTATTTCATTTAATCTTTACAAAGCAGGCAGATGCTATTGTATTTATTTTATAAAAGAGTTCGGACAGAAAGCGTAAGTGATTTGCTTAAGGTTGACAGCTATTACCTAGCAGAATTAAGACAAGAACCATCATACTTCACTGAAAATGTTTTGATGAAATTCCTATTTTTGAGGAAAACAAGCATTATCATTTCCACTGTTTTCAAGTTGTAAGAGGGCCGAGGAGGATTTAGCTCAGTCATTCCAACGCCTGCCTCGGATTGTAAGAAAAATACAATTCTGTTATATACTTTTTTTTAAACCTTAGATTTAAATGAATCCTATTTAGATAAAGAATCTAAGGAATGGGCCGGGGAGTTAGCTCAGTGGTTCCGGCCCCTGTCTTGCAAGCGCAAGGAGCCAGGTTCAATCCCTGGAAACCACATACCATACTGGGTGTGGAGACTCACACCCAGCAGCAACCAGTACCACATACCACAGTGCCAGGCGCGGTGGCTCACGCCTGTAATCCCAGCACTTGGGAGGCAGAGGCAGGAGGATTGCTGTGATATGAGTTTGAGACTGAGCACAGGGCCAGCCTGAACTACAAAGCGAGACCCTGTCTCAAAAAACCTCAAAAAAAAAAGAATCTAAGGAATAAGTGTCCTCTCATCACCACCACCACTACCGTTAGGCCTATGGCCAAATTAATTTCTTGGACCCAAAGTGGTAATAACTATCAGGCTTCCTTTCCCACTCTAGCAGCAGAAGTTTCAGCATGGCCCCAACTCCCCAGCTGAGATAGGGATGAAAGTCAGTCAGGGACCAAGACATTGTGAGCCACCAAAACCCAACCAAAAAAGAGCTCTATAGGATGAACGCCTTAGGTTAGCATAGGTTACAGAGGTGTCCTGTTCAAGGGGAGGGGAACACGGTCTCTTAAGAGATTGCAGTCACTGCCTGGGCCATAATCTGTCTTCCCTTTTATTTTCTCGCTCCTCTCAACAGTTAAGTCAGGTCTCCTTCTAGGGTTTCAAAAGCTGCATGGACGACCCATGCACCCACCACTCCACTTTCCAGCAGATCTTACAAATTCCAGCAGACCACCTGAGTCTATCTGAATTGCTTTCTGCCAGATCATCAACCTCATTATCCAGCTACCGTTCGGTAGCTATGTGGCACTGGGCAATTAATTTACATTTTGCAATCTAATCTGCAAAATGGGGATAAACATAACTTCCTCAAGGATTATAGGAACTGCACGAGAAAAGCGAAAGCCTCTTGCACAATGCTAAGTTCACAGTGTCTGCTCGTTCGTCCATTTATTCCTTCGTTTCCCGAATTTACTAAGCCCTCTCCATCTTCCTACTGTACCTTCCTCTTGTCCTGGCCTTCCGAACTCCTTTTCCCCAAGAAGTAGCCTCCCAGATAACCCTCATCTTTCCAGATTCCCCAGATCCTCTCAATCAGATAGACACAGACACCTACATCCTTCTCCAAATCCTCCTACCTGGCGATCCGACCCCCAGCACCGCAGCAGAAAGCAAACAAGCTCCCCCTGGACAGCTCCAGTCTCGGGTCCACCTGAGCCATTTGTCTCCGCCCCCGCCCTCAGACCAGCTCCGGGATTGGGTCGTTCTCGACAGCCCTCTCTCTGATTGGCTGGGCCGGTTTTGCTCGAGCAGGAGATGGGGAGTGAACCCCTTTGCTGCCAATCAGCGGTTGCCGCTGCCTAAACCTCTGCCTGGTACGCCTCCCACTTACTACACCTTCTTGTTGAAGTTGGCGGAATGCTGGGTTTGAAGTTAATCTTTTAGGGGAGGAGAAAGAAAAGAGCGGATAAAAGAAGTCAAGACTCTTCTGCCGTGGGCAGCGTTTGTACCCGCGCTGCGTCGCGATGACGACATCCGCCCGCGTCCGCAGCCCAGGGTGGGCTGCGCCGGGTGGTGTGCGCCTGCGCAGTGGCTCCGAGCAGGCGGTTGCTTGTTGGTTGTTGTAGTAACGGGGGAAGCAGCAGTCGGCGGCTGCTGTGAACCTGGCTGGGGAAGGAGGAGGGAGTAGGCGCAGAGCGCGGTCCCCGCCTGCCAGCCCCGAGCCATGGGAAGATGAGACAGGTAAATCCTGGCACCCGCGCTCTCCCTTACCTGAAGGAGGCTTGCTCTGGTTCTGGGCAGGCGCTCTGCACTTCCCTCCAAAAGTCTTGGAGCAGCTGTTAGCTTCCGGGCGCGCCAGCCTGAATCGCTGCGGCAGAGTCGCCCTGTCCTTCTTGAAGCGAGCTACTGAAGACCAGCCGGGGATTGGGGTGAGCTGGGCGTGGCACCGAGGACATGTCCCTGTAGGACTAGAACTCCTATTAGGTAAAAGTCCTTAATCTTCCAAGAGCCGGCTCTGTCCTCCCTGTAGAAAGCTTTAGGAAAAGTTGGCATCCTTTCCTCGCTTGCAGGTTTTGTTGATACGTTAAAGGACTTGCAGTATTTTGGGAAGATTGGGAAATCCCTTCGGGGATCTTCTGAAGAGAGTCATTGAGTTCTTTGATATTACCCATATTTCCGCTGAAGATCTGTAGGGATCTTTCTCAGGATCGGTGTTTTTTGTCTTATTTATAATAAGATCGGTAACAGTGAGTTTATAGAGCAATAAAGTCTGGAAAGATTGACATGAAGTTGTCTCTGAGTAGTGGGATTATAGTTATTTCAACATTTTCATTTTCATTACAGTATATGCAGTTTCCTTGTTCTAATGGACATATACTTTTTTCCCATGGAAAAATATTTTGTTAAAATATTGTGTTGGAAGTTTTCCAAGTTAAATGTATATTTAACGTTCAGATTTTTGGTGCAATATTTTACTTGAGGGAGAATAATTATGTATATAACTTGGAAGAGCATTAGCTTTTTACCCCTCAGCTATATGATCCTTGATTAGGGGAGATATATTTCTTAATATTTTAGTTTAGTTGAATTGGTTTGACTAGAAACGTGATGGCATTTTGCCTGTGTATAAAAGACAAAGAAACAAACTTAATAACAGCTCTGACATTCATAGAGACAGTATGTTTGAAAACAATCCTGACAGAGGTAAGCTTACACTTTCGTTATTTGGAAAATCATCAGCACGGTCAAGGAATATAGATAGAGTTGTTCCGTGTTTCAGATCACTTCACTCTCTTGCAGGAATCTGTGCCACCCACACTGTCTGATGCAGTGAATCTGCAAGGAGAGGTCTCTGAGGCCCCTGTTGGCTGACTGTATGACAGACCCTGAAGGAAATGCCAGTCGTGATGGCCCGGGGCCTGGAGGAAAACGCGTCATCCTCAGAGGATGAGGAGGTGGTAAGCCAAGAGTAAGTACCAGCAAGCCTCCCTTTGGCTCTTTGCTGTCAGGACGAAAAGTAGCTTCTTTTTCTCATATATTCTTTTACCCTGTGTATCTTTCCTTTGATATTGGCAGAATCTGGTTTTAGCTTCTGTTCACAATCTAATTCAGAGTCTTTTTGCTCAGTTCCTGCCAGCTGTCAGAAGTGAGAGGAGGTTCTGTTTCTGGACTTATGAGTGAACATCAGTGCTGTGTAAAATCCAAAGAGTCGCTCTTGGTGATCTTTTGATCAGAATTTCCAATGTGCTGTTGTGCACAGATAAAGTTTGTTGGTTGGCGGAAAGTAATTCTCCAAACTGTGATGTTGATTATATTATGCTAGTTTCTTTACAGAGATAGAATGGTGGTAATATAAAGAAGTCAGGTTACCATAGCAACTTGGGGCAGAATTATCAGTGTTCTATAGCCTCTGTTGTGTACCTACTGTACACAACAGTTGCTTTCTTGAGTTCTGTTAGTTCAAGTCAGTTTTCTTGATTGCCTGATCCTCATAATGAATGATACTGATGAGTACAGCTGTGACAAAGGATAATAGGGTTCTCTGTCTCATTTATTCTGTAATTTAAATTCTTGTATTTTACTTAATCTGAAAGTGTTATATTGTTCTCATTTTACCAAACTCATTCTTAGAAGTATCACGAAACTTCCTCAAGGACCCTTACAGAGAGTGGAGGATTGAGGTTCAGACTCAGCTTTCCTAGATTTTGAAGGACTTTGCCATTTTTTCTCCTTTAATATTACTGTCTGACATAAAATAGAGGATCTTGCTTAAAGTTAATATACGTATTTTATGTCTCTGTGATCTTTTTGGAGATAGGGATATTGGGTAACCTAAAAAACAGGAGTAATATCTCCCAGACTATTTTTAAGGGCCAGGGTTAGGATCAAATAGTATATTTGTGAGGTTATTTGGTAAGTTATAAAATAACATAGAAATGTAAGGTACAGTTCTCACTCATTTTAATATTTGATTTATGGTAAACTTTTTATAAGGTGAGAGATTAGTATTGTTTAAAGAAAACTATAGAAGCATTAATAAAGCGTTGCGGAAAGGCTTCTCATCACTGTTAGGTAATAGAAAATAATAATGATTTGACGATATTTGGGTCATTCTCTTTTGGGATAATTAAATGGATAATTCCCTCTGGTTATTTTGCCTTGTCCCATTTTGCTTGCAGTGTGCTGCCTTTTACCATCTCATAAAAATTTTTAACTTCTGCTTCAAGGATCTTTCCATTTTCAAAATTGCTCTTTTATTCTATTATAATCTCTTATTTGTGGGTTTAGCATTGTGCACAGATAAAGTTTGTTGCTTGTATTCTATATTGAGAAATGATAAATATTTAATAGAACTTAGAGAAAAATAGATGTATTTTAAGATATCCCTGTCCCGAGTCCAAATTCATGGGCTACTTGCTCTTTCTTTTGAACTCTTGCTGTCAATTTTTTTTTTTTTTTTTTTTTTTTTAGACAGGGTCTCGCTTTGTGGTTCAGGCTGGCCCTGAGCTCAGCCTCAAACTCACATCACAATCCTCCTGCCTCTGCCTCCCGAGTGCTGGGATTACAGGCGTGAGCCACCACGCCCGGCACTGTGGTATGTGGTACTGGTTGCTGTTGGGTGTGGGTCTCCACACCCAGTATTGTTATGTGGTTACCAGGGAATCGAACCCGGGTTCTTGCACTTGCAAGACAGGCGCCGGAACCACTGAGCTAACTCCCCGGCCCTCTTGCTGTCAATTTTTAACTATTAATTTTGTTTCTCAGTTTACATCTTCTGGAAGCTTAACTCAGTTTTATTCACATCTAGGGCAGTGGTTTATATTTTAAAAGTTTTGGAACTTAGAAGATCTTAAACCATCCACAGATGTCTGGATAGGTTTTATTTTAAAAATGTGTTGATTTGATCCAAAGATATACCCATGATCAGGAATGTGTCTCAATGGTAGAGTACATGTATAGAATGAATGCATGGGCCCTGGGTTCAAGTCCCAGAACTATTTTTCTTTTAAAAAATCTATCAACGCAACAATATATATCTGCAAATATCTGCCAGCTCTTTGTAAATTCGTAGGCTTTATTGAAGTGTAATGCCTTTCAGTTTTGGATTTCAGGATTAGAAATGGTGCAGGCAACCCTTGTTTTGCAAGGCATTATTTCAAATAGTAGATGTAAAAAGGCTGTTCTATATTTGGGTCAGGGATCCTAGGTATAAATTATATGTAGATATGAAAACTTTTCATGATGTAGAAATCTGGAGATGCAGGTTAGGGTAAGAGTGCTTCCCTAGCATGTACAAGGCAAAGAAATAAAGAAAACAACACAAAAAAGAATGTGATGTAAGTTTTCTTTAGTCACTGAAAAAATAATATAGGGACCTTCATTTCTTATTAAAGATTTCTTTTAGTACAGGTTTACCATAAGTGCTCTGTTACAGAACTACAGCAGCCCTAGAAACTTTTAATTTCTATCATCTGTATGATAGAAATTAGCTTTATATCAGAACAGTTCTACAGTGAGTGCTGCAGGAGTTTAGGGAAGGAGGCTATCAGCACAGGCTGGAGGAGCAGAGGTATCAGATGGGCCACGGCGGCTGGCTCAGAAAGACAGGCAGACGGCCCTGGGAAGAAGACACAGGAGCAGTGATACTTACACTGCCGTCTCCCTCCTTGAGTCATGTAGGCTGCTTCCAGTATTTCTCATGAAATTGCCCAAACCAAAATCTTCTCAGGCTTTCAACTGGCCTACTTTAGCAACTAATCACTCAAGTCTTTGGTTCTTTCATGTCCCCCAAAAGCAGATTTTCTTAATATATAGGAGTTTCTGATGTGAAGAAAAATTTTAAAGCCCATGTTCACTTTTCTAATCATTTTGATTTTTTTCCCTTTAGCACCACCTGGTGGGAGCATGCTTTTAATGACAATTTAACATCCTCCTTTAGTGTTCTTAGTTGACTGTCCTTTTCTATTTCATAGGTTATAAGCAGAGGATTTCTTTGTTAGGGATGTGAATTCCACAGAGAGAATAAAAGGGGCCTTGGCTCTTCCCTGCTGTGTGTCTATCATTGTGTTCCCACTTCTTGTGAGGCATTTTGGACTGTCGCAGCAATCCATTGTATGTAGATGCTAAAGACAGTGGTGCCAGCTAGTGCTGGAATGACAGGGAACTTTGGAGAGTTTCCATAGTTTCTGTCCAAGACTTTGTAGCATAGGATGCTTGTTCTTGCCTGTAGCCACTGAAAAAAGAAAAATAGTGGAAAACTTGTATTCAAAAGAGATCACAGGAATTTTCTGGCCCCATGCTCACATTTTACAGATATTGAAGATTAAAAAGCAAGCAAACCACACACACACGCACACTCCTTGTTGCTAACACTGTACCCTGTAAACACCATATCTCTCAAATGGGTACTGTTACCAAATTCAAGAGCAAGAACAAGAAGCTTCCGTGTTCCATTTCTAGAAAACAGGAAATGAAGTCAGTGTGGGGTTTTTGCTATAAAACTGCTCAACCTAAGACTAAACGCTGCCTAACTTCTCAGCCTACCAGCTTCTCTTAATGCTTGGCTTAGGAGGGTATGTCTTGGCGCTGAGATTTGTGGTATGGTTTTTAAGGGTGTGGTAGTCATATGAGTTTTTCTGAGTGAAGTGAATCTTGGCTAAGTGGATCTTATTCCATTTAAGGAATTAATGAGTTTAAGTTCTCAGAGAATCAAGTTCAAGTGTTCAGTATACAGAACTTTAATGAACTATGTTTATTCCGCAGAGTAGAACAAACATAGGTTCAAATACCTGCACGGACATTTAGCTGGCTAACACAGACCAGGAACTCAGTTTCATTTAATCTTTTTTCCTTCCTATTTTCCTGCCCTAAAGAAGTTGAAGAATTTCCTATCTGTGAGAAAAAATCTAGGAGTGCTTAAACTGAGTTTTCCCCAGGGTAGGGAAAGAATACAGTTGGAAGTGCCTTTCTGCTCTGTGGTTTTGTACTGGTGGAAAAGATGTATTGTTCTATTTAACATATATTTTCTTTAAAATACATGATTTTAATTGGTATATTGTATTAATTTAGAGTTCTTAGCTGAGAATCTTTGGATGGGTTATCCAGTTGGCTTGAAAAGGAACTATAGTGTGTAAAAGGAAAAAATATATAAATTATTGAGTATATATTAGTTAGCATTGTTTATATATCAAGGAATTAAAATGTAATTCAAATTGTCCTTTTAAAAAAGGGAATTGATTCATACTTAGGCAAGGCTTGATTCTGCCATTACCCATGATGTCATGTCCCTCCTTTTCTCAGTCAGGCACCCACTGACTTCCTCCTTCACTATCAGCTCCAGACTCTTCCCTCATGTCACAAAGTGACTGTTACAGTTCCAGACTTTTCATTCTCATCTTAAACCAGCAAGGGAAGGAGGAAATTGTCACCCATAGTTGTTACAGAAGAAAAAGGAAGCATCCCTTTCTCACTGGATTATGGGCTCTGATTGGTTAATGTGCCCCTCTGTGAACCATTCGTTTATAAATGAGTGATGGAGTGCCCTGATTGGCTAAAATCATCAAGGTCCATCCTTGAAACAGCGATGGCGTTAATCTCAATATAAGGCTAAGAATAGGAAATGATGAGTGATTTTCAACTGGATTTTTGGCCGTCTTATTCCAGAAAGGAGGAGAAAGTTGCTAAGAAACCATAATAATCTACTTCAGCAGTTAATTCAGATTTTGAGCTGTAAATTAACAAGGCCTTTTTTTTTTAATGGTTGCAGGGATCATCCATGTATCATGTGGACTGGAGGCTGCAGGAGAATTCCAGTTTTGGTATTTCATGCTGAAGCTATTCTGACAAAGGACAATAATATCCGAGTAATTGGAGGTAGGCGTTAGTACGTCCAACAGAGAATAAAGCTGGGCAT
>PVIR01002179.1:44943-106993 GCA_004026965.1 Petromus typicus
ACAATACTGGGTGTGGAGACCCACACCCAGCAGCAACCAGTACCACTATACCACAGTGCCGGGCGTGGTGGCTCACGCCTGTAATCCCAGCACTCGGGAGGCAGAGGCAGGAGGATTGTGATGTGAGTTTGAGGCTGAGCTCAGGGCCAGCCTGAACCACAAAAAGCGAGACCCTGTCTCAAAAAACCTAAAAAAAAAAGCTGGGCATGACCCTGACAATTTGTCCGAACAAGTTAAGTGAAATGGCCTCGTGTATGGAAAAAGATTTGTTATTTGAAAGAATTTCTTGTTGTTTTCTGCATATGTTTTCTTTTGAATTTTCTCAGAATGACGTGTACGTGTTTTGTTTCTTAATTGTGATAAATCACACATGATGGAATTTACCATTTTAACCATTTTGGAGCGTGTATTTCATTGAAATTTGATATATTCACAATGTGCAACCACAGCCACTGTCTAGTCTCAAGACATTTTCAACACCCCCAAAGTAAAGCCTGTACCCAATAAGCAGTCACACCCCACTCTCCAATCCCACTGGCCCAGAGCAGCTACTGGTCTGCTTTCTACTCTGGCAGTTCCCTTTAGATCGAATCATATACCTGGTCACCTTTTGTGTCTGGTTTCTTTCACACAGCATATCTTCAAAGTCCATCCATGGTGGAACATGTGCTTGTGTCCTCTTTTTCTTTTTGAGGCTACATAATATTCCTGTCTTTCAGGTGATAGACATTTGTCATGTTTCCACTTTTTGTCTGTTGTGAATGCTGGTGCTGTGGTGGACAAGTTTTTGCTTTGTTTTCCTTTTGAACATTACCCAGGAATGGAATTGTGAGGGAATTCTGTTTAACCAAGGAACTGTCAGTCTGTTTTCCCCAGGAGATGTACCAGGTTACATTTCTACCAGCAGTGGACATTGGCTCCAACTGCTCCGCAGCCTCAGTGACATTAGTTATTTTTTGCTTTATGGCTTGGGGAGTGCAGCCGCATTATGGTTTTGATTAACCTTTCCCTAATGATGAATGGTTTGAGTGTCTTTTTGTGCTTGTTGGCTATTTGTTTATCTTTGGAGAAATGTCTATTCATCATGGTCTTTGTCCTTTTTTAAAATTGAGTTGTCTTTTTATTGTTGTTGAGCTAGAGTTCTTTACATGTTATGGGTATTCAATCCTTATCATATGCATGATTTTCCTATTTTTTTGAATGGTTTTTTATGCTCTGCCTTCTGTGGGCTATTTTTCTGTGAGCACAAGCTTTTAGTTTTCATGACACCCAGTGTATCACCTGCCTTGGTTTCTTATGTGGTTGGTGTCATATTTGAAGCCATTGTCTAAGCTAAAGTGTGATTTCCTGCATATTTTTCTAAGAGGTTAGTAGTTTAAGGCCTTATATTTAGAGTTAAATAGTCTTATTTTGTCTTGTTTTATGAGATAGCATCTCACTGTCTCGTTCAGGCTGGCCTTGAACTCGCTATGTAGCCCAGGCTGGTCTTGCACTCAGCATTATCCCCCTGCCTCAGCCTCCTAAATGTTGGGTTTGCAGATGTGTGCCACCATGCTCAGTGAGCTAAATAGTCTTGATTCATTTCAAGTTAATATTCTTATATCATGATAGGTGAAATTCCATCCTTATTCTTTTGCGTGTGGACATGCAGTTGTCCCAGCCTAATTAGTTGAAGACAAAATTCTTTCCCTGTTGAATGGTCTTGGTAACTACTGTCAAATCAACTGACCATAGACTTGTGGACCCTTTTAATATGCCACTGATTTGTACATTTATTCGTAAGCTAATTTATACTGTTTTGGTTATAGTCCCTTGTGTTGAGTCTTGAAATAGGGAAGTAGGGATCCTCCAATGCTGTTCTTTTCAAGGTGATTTTTGGCTGTTCTGGATGCTTTAAATTCCATAGGAATTTTAGGGTGAAATTTTCCGTCTCTGCAGATTGACTCTTGGGGTGTTGATAGAGAGGGCGCTGAATCTGTGTGTTGCTCAGCAGTGAGTTCTGACCTGCTGTTTTCAAAGGTTGTTAGGGTTCAGATCAGAACCGTCATGTCATAGTAGAAAGTCCATATTTAGATTCTCTGTCACTGGTTCATATCTCAGCTTTAGCATTTTCTAGCAGTGAGTCTTGGGCAAATCACTTAAACTCTGTGACCTAGTTTTATTACTAGTTCAGTGAGGATACTATCTGTCTTACAGGCATTGTGAGGAGCAAATGTGATTAATTTTTATGGCACATAGTAGACTCTCAAAACTTATGTTACTTACTCACTTGTTGAATAGGATCCACTCTACTTTTACATGACTTTAAGATCTGTCATCACCCCATTATAAGCCAGGAGCTCAGAGAACTGTCAGCCTGCCTTTGGGATTTGAGTGCTACATCCTCCCCATTGGTCCTTGTGTTTAATCCCCTCAGCAAGTTGCTAGGTTACCACTTAAAGAAACAGGGTTCCTTCAGTTCTTTGAAGCTTCAATAATTGAAGACTCTGCTGAGAAACTCCCACTAAGTATGGCTGGAGACTAAATGTCAGAGATGGGTAGGAAGGAAGGAAGCCCCATAAAGCAGGCTTCTTTTGTTCTGCTTGTCCCATCAAATCCCCTACACATCCTATGGCAATAAGCAGACCCTTCATTTTTTAGATTACCCACCATTTATTGAGAAATACTATCCATCAATATTGCTGCGGGCTGGGGGTTTAGCTCAGTGATTCTGGCGCCTGTCTTGCAAGTGCAAGGACCCAGGTTCCATCCCCAGTTAACCACATACAATACTGGGTGTAGAGATTCATGCCCAGCAGCAACCAGTACCACATACCACAGTGCCGAGCGTGGTGGCTCACGCCTGTAATCCCAGCATTCGGGAGGCAGAGGCAGGAGGATTGCTGTGATGTGAGTTTGAGGCTGAGCTCAGGGCCAGCCTGAACTACAAAGCAAGACCCTGTCTCAAAAATCCTTAAAAAAAAAAAAAAATTGCTGCCCCACTTTTCAAGCAGTTACTGTTTTCTACAAGTGCCAAGTGTTTGTTTACTTTTTTCTTTACAGAGACCCATGGTGTAAAATCCCCTTAACTTTTCCTAAGTTCTATCTTTAAAATTTTCTGTTTTCCCCAGTTCTTTGAGGTTTAGTAATTGTTCACCTTTTTATGAAAAGAACAATTACTGCCCAGTTTTCTGAACTGTTAAATATTCTTGGTCTGAAACACTTTCTTTTGGCTCTTTTCCTTAGCTGACACAGACATAAAATCTGATCCTTAAGCCTATGGTTAAATCCCCTTGAGAAGTTATCTGGGACACTCATTATCTTCTGTTGATCTCTCTGTTAGAGGCCTCTCTGACTTTTTCTATCTACTGAGTTTTTTTTTTTTTTTTTTTTTTCACTCCACTGCTAATTATTTGGTATTGCAGGCCCAGAGATGTAGCTCAGTGGTACTATGCCTGCCTGGTAAGCACAGGGTCCTGAGTTTGATTCCTGGTACCGCAAAAAAACCTGCCAATGTGTCAGTTTGGTTTCCTTAGGGACATTCACTGCCCCCTGGGGACCTTCCTGCTGACTGTTTCTTGATTTTATTTACTTACTGCTGCAGGTCCATCCCAGAACTTGCCAAGGATCTTAGCACTTCAGGTTGCTTCCTGGGTACATAGCAGTGGCTGGGAAAGAGGAAGTTCCCATCTAGTGATGGAATTGACTCTGTAATCGTGGAGAGGCTCAGCCGTTTGCTAGTAATCAAGAAGGGCCCCGCCCTGTTGCTTTGTCTTCTTTTTGCTTGCTTGTTTTTGTTTTATATGTGTGTATTTGTGTGTATGTGTGTGTGTGTGTGTGTGTGTGTGTGTGTGTGTGTGTGTGTGTGTGTTATTTTTTTTAATGAAACAAAACAGGATAAAGTGGTCCATTCTCGGTTGTTTGGACAGGTTTGGTTTGCAGTTGCATATCTATAGTTGACTCATCTTTTTTTTTTTTGTAGTGACTCTTGCCATAGGAGAAAAAGCCCCCGTGTATTTGTCAGAGTTTTTCAAAGACATAGAGCTAATAGAATACAGTAGGAGGAGGTAAAGGGGTGAAGGATAGAACAGCCAAAGGGATTGGGTGTTGCCATACAGTTATTTGTTTTTGTGGTACTGGGGATTGAACTCAGGGTCTTGCGCTTACCAGACAGGTGCAGAACCACTGAGCTACATCCCCGGCCCTGGCACACACAGTTATGAAAATTGAAAAGCCCCATTAATTACTATCTACTGCTGGAGACCCAGGAAAAATGGGGTTAATGTTTGAAGGCCCTAGAGCCAGGAGGCAGTGGGACGGGTCTCTGTGAGTCCGAAGGCCTCAGAACTAAGAATGCCAAGGGCTGAACTGTTCATCTCAGCTCCACAGTCAGTTGCAGACAGAGTATTTAACCACCTTTATGTTCTGTTTGAGCCTTCATGGGGCCGGCAATGCCCACCTGTGTTGGGAGGGTAATTGCTTTACACACCCCACAAACTCAAATGCTAATCTCTCTGGAGACATTTTCACAGACACATCCAGAAACAATGTTTCACTACACATCTGGGCATCCGGTGACCTAGTCAAGTTGACACATAAAATGAACTATCATAGTATGGTTGCCAGGCTTTTCAAGAGAAGCTCAAGAAGCTAGATGTTTTTTTTTTTTTTTAATAGATTCTTACTTTGGCTCATCTCTGTAATCACAGCACTTGGGAGGCAGAGGCAGAAGATTGCTGAGTTTGAGGCTGAGTTCACGGCTATCCTGAACTACAAAGTGAGACCCTGTCTGAAAAAAACTAAAAAAAAATTTTTTTTAATTAAAAAAAAATAGAGTCTTACTTTGTAGTTTAGGCTGGCTTTGAACTCACTACTGTGTATCCTAGGCTAGCCTTAAACTTGAAGGGATCCTCCTGTCTCAGCCTTCCAAGTACTGGGATTATAGTCCTGTGATACCACGCCTGGCAGAAAGCTCGACTTTTATGTGGATTTTCTTAATTTTTAAAGGCTAGCATCTAACCAGTAGCACAGTTTTACTTAAATACACACAAATGTTAAACAGGTCCTATCTACTGGCAAGGACTGGCTTAGAACACTAATTTATAACCACTGGTCTAAAGTGAAGTATTGCTAACCAGCACAGCTGGACACAGGGCCGACTGGACACAGAACTTGAATGTGAGTTACAAATCCTCAGCAGTGATAGTTGCTTTATACCTTTCCACTCAACTTTCTTGCATTCACTTTTTGGATCATGTGCAGAGTGTCTGAGTTGGGTACAGTTAGGTTGCATGGGTTAGAAAGGGTCAGTCTTTGCTTAGTACTCAGTACTGTAGGAAATAGGACTGCCACTGAGTACGGTACACATTGCAGTTTTCTGGATTATTAGGAGAAGGAATATTCATGGCATTAAAATTTTTTGTTATACAGTTATTTTACTATATATTTACTGTTTTGCTGTGTAGAGATAACTTTAACCTTGTAGCCACAACTATTCTGAAGCGTCTCATGAGTATTTACAGTTGTTTTCTGATGTCATCTGAGCATTAGAGAAATTAAATAACTCACTGAAAATGGCAGGAAGGAAGTGTTGGAACCAGGATTTGAGTCTGGCATTGGGCTCTCGGGTTCCTTCTCTCTGTACTCCTGCTCTCCCTGTCCTCAGGTCAGTGCTATCTTCCCACACACCTTCTAGGATACCATCTCAGGGGCGGACCTGAGAGGCCTGCACTGGAGACAGTGCCCAGAGTTGGGCCCCATCATTGCCTCCAGTGGGAACTATGTAGCTGATAATTCTGTGGTTTTCAGATGGGTGAAAATGGAGACAGTTAGTGATCATAATTGTAATGAAGGGATCTGATTTTCTTTCAGTTTTACAAACATGCTATTTAGAAAGGTTAAAATTAGGCAAATTGCACAAATAATACAGTGAAAGAATACAGCGCATATTCTTTTTCTACTTTCACCAGTTAAGACATTTTGCCACATTAGCTTCTCTGTCTGTCTGAAATATTGGAGAATTAGTTCTGAGACCCCAACCCTCATGTGTTACTCGGAAGACATCTCTTGAGAACAGGGGCATCTTCCGTCACACCATGGAATTGTAATCGGTAAAATACTGTTCTCTGATCTGAAGTCCTTCAGTATACTGCTTCAGGGTCCTTCATAGTTGTATTGTATCTAAGATCCCATCAAAGATTACATTCTATACTTATTTCTATATTCTTCTTTAATCCAGAGCTATGGACCGGACTTTTTTGATCTTTCATAACATTGACTTTTCAGTTGATTTTAGAGTAGTTGCATTACAGATATCCTTACATTCCCTAATATCCTTGTCTAATTCAGATTTTTGAAAAATATATGAGACTGTCACTTAGTGAAGTTGCGTTCTTCTCAGTCATCGCTTTTAGATGCTCACGATGTCATTATTTTGCACTATTGATGGCAAGTGTCTCAGTCACCTTCTCTTTGCTAGTTCTAAACACCCAGTACTCACAGCTTAAGGAAGGAAAAGTTTATTTTGGCTCATGCTTCTGTCCATAGTTGGCTGCAAGGTAGGATGGGAATGTCAGGGGGAAGAGGGACAAGAGCTGCTTACAGTATGGCTCACAGGAAGCAGGGAGAGAAGGGAGGAGCCAAGGGCCTTTAAGCTCACATCCCTAGTGTTGTCTTCTGACCAGGTCCCACCTACTAATGGTGAGTCAGCCATTCTGCCTTCATAATCCAATCACGGTTTAAAAGCCCCACCAATCAGTTCATGAGGCTCTTGTGGATTTCTAGATATAAACCATAACAGCAGGTTTGATCATTTGGTTAAGATAGTTTTCATTAGATTGCTTCTTTATAAAAGTACATTCTCCCCTTTGTTATAAGCACCCTCTGGAGTGATGTTTTAAGATGTGTGAAAGTCCTATTTCCAATATTCTCTCCCCTGTAAGTTTCCATTGATTCTTGTCTGAATTACTCTTATATTTTTATGAAGTGTTGAGCTTCTATTTCTGTCTTTCTTTCTATGTTTATTAACTAGGTTTTCCGTAACCAGAGCTTTCCTTTCTCTGATAGACAGAATAATAGACCGCCAAAGACAATCCTCCTCCTAATTTCTAGAACCTGTGCATATGGTGCCTTACAAAGCAAAGGGGAATTGAGATTGCAGGTTTAATTAAAGCATGTCATCTGCTAACTTGAGGATAAGATTTTCCAAGAGCGCCCAGTGTAATCTTGAGCGTCTGTTGAAGTGGAAGAGGGAGATAGAAGATGGCAGTGAGAAGAAGTAGGCCCATAGCTGTTGGCTTTGTAGGTGGAGAAGAGGACTGCAGACCAAGCAATGTAGAGCTTACAGATGAAATTAAATCAGAAAGAGCCAGCAGAACTTTCTTGTCTTGGAGTGAATCCATGTACAAGAGGTGTGTCCTTCCACCTTTACCAGGGATCAAACTCAGGACCTTGCACTTTCGAGGCAGGGTGACACTGAGCTAAATCCCCAACCCAGCTTACAATAGCAGCAGATATATTGCAGCTTGGACTGAAAGTGAGGTAGGATATTAGGGTATGGCAAAGCTGGCTAGGAAAGTAGATGCTGTTCATTCCAAAGATCCCAGAACATGGGTGCAGAACAGTTTCAGAGCTCTTCACATGGATTTTGTGTAAGAACTTGAGCAGGTTTTCAATAGGCTGACTTAGAGCTGAAGTCAGCCTGAGGCCTGAGATCCCAGCACCACCTCTCAGGACCTGTATGTAGAAGTTCTTAGAGGTTTCCTTTCAACTTGGACTGCATACAAGACACCAAGAACTTGTTATCGTGACTTTCTTCACAGTAGCCTGCCCTACTCTCTCCCGGGTGTTCTTTTATGGCTTCTTTTTTTTTACTCAGCCCAAGCTTGCTCTGCAGAGCCAGTTTCTCAGCTCTCAGCCTTCAGTCTTTACTTTTTGTTTTGTGAATGAACTTGGCCACTGCTTTTTGTTCATTTTGTTTAATTTTTTATTTGAGATGAGGAAAACCTGGAATTAAACTCCAGAAGGAAAAGTGAGCAGCTCAGAACCTGGTAATGCTTAATTAGAGTCATTTTTAGAAGGCGCTACCCAACAATATAAGGAGTAGCCCAAGGTTGAAACCAGAAAGACTGCTGGGAGCCAGGCATGGTAGCACACACCTTCAATCCCAATACTTGGGAGACTGAGACAGGAAGATTGCTACGAGTTCAAGGCCAGCCTGCGCTATACAAGCAACAGCCTGTCTCAAACGACAAGAAGCAAAAACAAAACAAAACAAAAAACCAAAAGACTACTGGTCACCAAATTCTACAAGGAAGAAACAAGCCAATAAAACTACTTAGCTGAAAAGTGTTATAATTTTTATGAAAAAAGAAAGTGGTCTTCAAGGGTAGAGCCTTAAGCCCAGAGGGCAGACCTGTGAATTATAGAGCTCTGTTTTGTGGTCTTGAGATGGAGTTTGCTTGGCTAGATTTTGAAATTATCAAGAGGTCCAACTCCTATTTTTCCTTTAGTTCTTTTCCATTTTAAACCTAGATATTTGCTCTCTGCTGGACCACCATTATATTTTGGAAACAAATAACTTGTTCCTATTTTGTTGGCCTACAGATAAGGAGCAGGTTCTCTGCAGAGGAAGTCATATCTATACTTCATTTAGGTAATGAGATGTGGGAGTGGTTTTGTTGCTGTTTCTGTTTTGGTACTGGGGATTGAACTCAGGTCCTTCTCCCGGAGCTACATCCTTATCCTATGTTTTATTTTTTATTTTTATTTTTTGAGACAGGGTCTTGCTTTGTAGTTCAGGCTGGCCCTGAACTCACTATGTAGCCCAGGCAAGCCTCAAACTCACAGCAGTTCTTTTGCCTCTGCATCCTGAGTGCTGGGATTGCAGGTGTGAGGCACTACGCCTGACACTGTGGTATGTGGTTACCGGGGATTGAATTTGGGACTTTGTACTTAACAGGCAGACGCTGGAAACACTGAGCTAAATCCCTGGCCTTGTTTTAGTTTTTATTTTGAGGTATGGTCTTGCTAAGTTTCCCAAGCAGAGCATGGACTTGCAGTCTTCCTCTGTCAGCCTCCCAGAATGCTGGGATCACAGGACTGTGCTTCTGTACCCAGCAAGATTCGGGAGTCTTGAGCTGATAAGTATAGAAGATGTTTCAGACTTAGACTTTGGGTTGAGGGTGTCTTGCATGTCAGATGGGTGTGAATCTTTGGGGATCCACAGCACAGAACATTGTAAGCTCCTCAATATATTCACGTTCTAATCTTTGAAGTTTGTGAATATGTCATCTTATGTGGCAGAGAGGAATTAAAGTTGGTACCCGGATGTCTTTGAGGTAAGGAGATTATCCTAGATTATCCAGGTACGTCCAACAAGAATCCTTCCAAATGGAATAAGGGTGTAGAAGAGGGCACAGTGATACAATGGGAGGAAAACTAGACCTGCCATTATTTCCTTCAAAGAGAAGAGGGCCATAAGCCACACACTGTGGCCACTAAAAGCTGAGGAAAGGACACAAATCCTATCCAGATCCTACAGAAGTTGAGCACAGCCCTGTTAGTGCTTTGATTTTAGCCGGGCATTAGTCTTCTGACCTCCAGAACTATAATATGATAGGTGTCAGTTGAAGCTGTGGAGTTTCTGTACACCTTCTCACCTTCTTGTGAGTGTGGATTCTTTACAAGTGCATTCTAAGTCTCTCTCCCTCCCTCCCTCTCCTTCTCTCTTTCTCTCTCTCTCTCTCTCTCTCTCTCTCTCTCCTTCCCTCTCTCTCTCCTTCCCTCTCTCTCTCCCACTCTCTCTCAGTATTTCCTCTAAGAGGCTAATACAGATTTACAGATTTGAAGGTCCAAGCAGTCTGGGCAGCTCACTGAGACCCAGTTCAAAAATAAATCCTGTTCAGCTGTCTCAGATTTGGCCATTTGTGACGTGTTCCCAATCAGTTTTTGACCACTCCCCTCTGTTTTGTCCTAGCATCAGGCCTACCTAGTGCTTTCCATCTCCCTTTTGGAATGAGAACCCACATTCCCCAGCAGAGCCCCATGCTGACATTCTCTTCTCCCCAAAAGTGAACACAGCGGAGTCCATACTGTTTCTCTTGTAACCATATTGAGGAGGCAGCATACGAGTGGTAGATCATCAGGAAAAGCTTGTAACTGGACATTAGAAGTTTGCCACAAGGAGAAGCACAAAGTGTATGGAATGTGTAGCTAGTTTGTGCTAGGCTTTCTGTATCTACTTCACACAGACTTCCTGCCAGGCCTGGACAAGAAGCAGCAGTGATTTATGAGTATTTTCACATCAGTTAATACAAAGAGATGGCTGTTTTCAAATGGTTATCTTTGACAGTGGAGGCTAAATACTGTTCTAAAGTCTGTACTGTACTTATTCAGAAAATTTTCTATACGCAGTCCCTGTAAAAAATTGTTCTATAGTTCTCACTTTATAGTCCAGACTGGCCTTGAACTCATAGTGATCCTCCTGTCTCAGCCGCCTGTGTGCTGGGATCACAGGTGTGCACCACCACACCCAGAGTTCTATAGAATTCCTAACCAGTTTTCTCAGTGCGGAGTGATAAAATGTAAGAGATTGAATTTAATGGCCCACAGTAAATGGGCATCTTTGGGGCTAGAGTAGGATGGTTAGACTTACCTTCTAGTCAGGCTGGCAGGTACAAGTGCCTGCAAGGCCAGGCAGGAAGTGTGCATGGCAGAGGCAGGCCTGGCATTGGCAGAGATGGACAGTGTAGGCCCATCCTTCATGAACAGCTACAATTCCCTAGGTGACTTACATTGAAGAGAAGAGCTCAAAGTTTCCGAGTTTTTCAAGAAAAGCCCTCAAATTCAGATTTTTATTTTAATTCTTCCTTTTTGTGTGTGTGTGGTACCAGGTATCAAACTCAGACCCTTGTGCTTCCAACGTACGTGTAGTGCTACTTTTCTAAAATCCCCAACTAATTCTTCCAATTTTGTTTTTGTTTTTGTTTTGTTTTGTTGAGACGGGATCTCACTTTGTAGTTCAGGCTGCCCTGAGCTCACTGTGTAGTCCAGACTAGCCTGGAACTCACAGCAATCCTCCTGCCTCTGCCTCCCAAGTGCTGGGATGACAGGCGTGAGCCACCATGCCCGGCACTATGGAATGTTTTACTGAAAATTGAACTCAGGACTTTGTACTTGCCAGGCAGACCCTGGAACCACTGAGCTAAATCCCTGGCTCATAATTCTTCCAATTTTGAAAGGTTAGCAGTGAATTCAGTTTTATTTTGGAGCACTGCAAGGCATGAACAAACCATGTCTGTGGCTGGATTTGGGCCCCAGGCTACCAGTTCCTGACCTGCAGCCTCCACCGTACTGGTGACCAGCACGATGGGACACAGAGGACTGTCCACGGCAGGCGTGTTGTCTTCCAGGCACTCTGGTCTCTTTGGCAGTATAGGGAGGCCTCGATGCTCTTCTCAGTAGAATGTTTTTAAGGGAATTAAAAAAAAAATCCAACCAGAAATGACTACAGAGGAAATCAGTTATATTGAAATACAGTAGTTAAAATATTAAAAATTATAACACTTTATCACTGCATTGTATAGTACAATATAGCAGAAAGTTCACTACCTTTAATTTACAAATACCATAAGAATGGTGTTCGGGGGCCGGGGATTTAGCTCAGTGGTTCTGGCGCCTGTCTTGCAAGCGCAAGGACCGGTTTTGATCCCCGGTTAACCACATACCATACTGGATGTGGAGACTTACGCCCAGCAGCAATTAGTACCACATACCACAGTGCAGGGCTTGGTGGCTCACACCTGTAATCCCAGCACTCGGGAGGCAGAGGCAGGAGGATTGCTGTGAGTTCAAGGCTGGTCTGGGCTACATAGTGAGTTCAGGGCCAGCCAGAACTACAAAGCAAGACCCTGTCTCAAAAAACCTAAAAAAAAAAAAGAATGGTGTTCGGAAGGAATTGTTACAATTGTGAAGTGATATTAAAACACCTGGTTCCTCTGGTAGCAGCATCACAGATACTGTTACCACTACCTGCTTTATTGTCCACATTATTCTTTGAAGGCCTTGTTAAAATTTTAACTAGAAATTAGTGAAGATAAATATGTAATTCTTTTTCTTGTATCCATGTTTAGTGAATTCCAGAGTTTCAGATATTTGGACCTTTGGTCCCAAATATCATCAGGTCATTTATAGTAGGTGTTTTTGTTTTGCGGGACCTGGAATGGAACCCAGGGCTTTCTGCATGACAGGTAAGCGCTGTAACACTGAGCCGCACTCCCAGCTCTGTTTAAAGGAGTCTGAAGGGTGGCAGGGGTCATGTTACTGAGTATAATGA
The DNA here is from genome assembly GCA_004026965.1 of Petromus typicus. NCBI lineage: Eukaryota > Metazoa > Chordata > Mammalia > Rodentia > Petromuridae > Petromus > Petromus typicus. Next base: position 57,257 of record PVIR01002179.1, read on the forward strand.
AGCAAGCCACCATCTTAGAGTTTACGTTGCTTTTATAGTTAACTTGCAGGTTAATAAACTCGATTCTGTGTTTTTCTTTAGAACGCTATCATTTGTCTTATAAGATTGTGCGAACGGACAGTCGCCTGGTGCGCAGCATTCTGACAGCCCATGGATTTCATGAAGTAAGCTCGGTTTTACTACCTCACCTGACTACTTACAGGCTGAAAAGCCACCTCGCTAGCCGCCAGCTCTAGAGAGTACGTGGGACTAGTGTTAACTGAGGACACAGAGCTCAGGTTGATTTGTTAGTGGCTTTACCAGTGCCTGCCTCCCTGCAGTGTAAGGAGACATTTCCACAGGTCCCCTCCCCCCACCCCCGCTGTGCTCTTAGGCTTGTTCTAGATGCTGAGTTGCTCATAAGGAATTGTCTGATAGCCGGTGAAGGTTCTTAGATTACATGCAATAGAAGTAGACTTTCTATAACTCACACCAAAAGAGATCTGGAGGAAAAGTGTGTAGAGGAGAATTGGCTAGCAGAATTGGAGGAGGAGCTGAGAAGTCAGAAGGAGAGAAATCATGGTAACCTTAGGGTGTAGGATTGGTAATCTCCAGGATCATCTCCTCTAGGCACTGACATGGACATTACTAGATCCCGTGGTCTTGTGCCTTTCTTGGGAGACAGAATGACTGGATTAGCTTGAGTCACTGACCCATTCCTCGGAGGAGAGGGTGTATGGGTGATTGCCATATTGTTTAATACCTAGCAGTAAGGCCCTAGTAAGGATTACAGCATTCCTGTAATCCCAGCATTCAGGAGGCTGAGGCAGGAGGATCATTGGGAATTGGGGGCCAGCCTGGGTTACAGGGTGAGTTCAAGGCCAGCCTGGACTACATAGTGAGAACCTACCTCAGTACATACATACATTTATATCAAGTCATGACCTTGATGAAAATTGGGGAAATTGAATAGTCTCATAAAAGAACAGGCAGAAATGCAGAACAGGCCTCTATGTGACAGATAACTGCAACCATTAATGAAAGTTTGGTTGCTAGCCTCATATTCTAGGTGGAAGCTTATAGGAGACATTTGGGTGACTTTCTGATACCTTTTTATGTTCTGTCTGTGTTCTTTTATCTCCAGTGCTTGCTATGGTCTTACCACATTATAAGTGTAATTGTTGAATGAATAGACAGATGAATTCTAATGAACAAGTATAATCTGAGTTGATTCGTTACTACAAAGTTTCAATTCTGCTTAATACTTTCTTTTTTTTTTTTTTCTCTCCCCAGTACTGAGGATTGAACTCAGGACGTTTCATTTGCGAGGCAGGTGCAGTGCCACTGAGCTAAATCCCCAACCCCAGTTATACTTTCCTACCTAGTGCCTGCAAAGATATGAAGTCTAAGAAAGTAGTTTTGAGGTTGTGGCCTAATCTTGGACTTTGATAAGCAAGAGTATTGTGAAACATCATCAACTTTTAAAGAAGGGTAGTGAATTTATTTTATTTTTTGCAGTTTGGGGAAGGTTGAACCCTGAGCCTTCACTCTGCTACATCCCCAGTCCTTTTCTACATTTTTTATTTTGAAGCATGGTTTCAGTTTCCCAGTCTAGGTTTGAACTTGGAATCTTCCTGCCTCAGCCTCCCAGAGCACTTAAATAACAGGTGTGCACCACCATGCCTGGTTTATTTTTCATTTTGAGATAGCATCTTGCTAAGTTGCCCAGGCTGTAGGATCCTCCAGCTTCAGCCTCCTGAGTAGCTATAGTTACAGGTGTGTGCTACTACGCTTGGCATCTCCACTGTTCTTTAAATGTGACTGTCTTGTGTTCTGTAATAGTTGCTTTTGTCTAACCAGGCTTGCAACTAAGTGGGTCACGCCTCTGAGTTCTCATTGGATGACAGGTGGCTGCTACTCTCTCTGCCATTGGTCTCCCTGGAAAGGGGCTGTCTCTGACGGATGTTTGCATTTTGTGTTTCTCTCTGCCCTCAGGTTCACCCAAGCAGCACTGACTATAACCTGATGTGGACAGGATCCCACCTGAAGCCCTTTTTACTTCGTACCCTCTCTGAAGCACAAAAGGTTAATCACTTTCCCAGGTAAGGCTTGTAGCTACTTTGCTATAAGTGAAGATAGCCGAGGCTGGACCGTGTAGCCAGCAGATGATTAATGTTCAGGGTTGGGGAGGGCAGGTATAGGTCAGTAGCCTGCAAAGCAGGTGGAGGTGTGCATGTCCCAGATGCACATGGACACTGTTCTAGCTGTAGAGGCATGGATGATTTCAAAGAGACTATTTTGGTTCTTGTTCCTAAAATTGAGCTTCTTAAGAACCTCTTGTAGATGAGTTCTTCCTCTTCCTTTTCCCAGTTACTGTTATTCCTCTTTGTAAAAGAATAACTCATCTGGTGTGTTAATATGACACTTTGTCTTTAGGTAATGAACTTCTAGGGTTCCCAACTAAAGGAAACTCAGTAAATAAGGAGCAAGATAAAAGATAATAGGAAGTAGGGAGATAAATCTTTTTCAAAAGGGAAGGCCAAGAGACAAGAGGGAGCAGAGGAGGGAATGAAAAGAAGTGTTAAGATGCGTTACATACATGTGCCAACCTCCAGCAGGAACGTGATCAGTATGTACCACAGACATGCTAGTAAAAACCAAAAATTGGGCAAAAAGGAAAAAGGAGCGAGAAAGGATAATCTGTTACAGTTAAATAAAACAAAAACATTCTGAAAGTTTTTATGCTGTAGCTATGTAGATGTCACTTGAGAAACACAGCCTGATGAAAATAATTCTGTGTTAATTCCAAGGGAAGATGCAAGTTGACTGACAAATTGAGATACTAAAATACTAAAATTTCTGAGAAGCTGCAGTAGATCATCAAGAAGATTATACACCACAACCAAGGAGGAGTCATCCCAGGGATCCACGGATGGTTCAATATATGCAAATCAATAAATATAATACACCATATTAATAGTGCCAAAGATGATAAACTACATGATCATCTCAGACATAGAAAGAGTGTTTGACAAAGTCCAACACCCATTCATGATTAAAAAGGAAAACTACAGAAAATTGGAATTAAAAGTCTTTATCTTAATCTGATAAAAGTCATCTATGCCAAACCAATAGCCAGCATAGTATTAAATGGTAAAAAACTGAAGGTTTTGGGCCAGAGATTTAGCTCAGTGTTTGCCTGACAAGCGCAAGGTCCCGAGTTCAATCCCTGGTTCAATCCCTGTTCAATACCACAACACCAGGCGTAGTGACTCATGCCTGTAATCCCAGCACTGGAGGGGTAGGGAAGACTGGAGGATTGTAGAGAGGTTGAGGCTAGCCTGAGCTACATAATGAGTTCGGGGCCAGCCTGAACTACAAAGTAAAACTCTGTCTTAACAAAACAAAACAAAAAACAGTTTGCTGGAAGCTAGAATAGGTAAAACTCTAGAAGGCATAGGTATAGGCAAAGATTTTATGAGCAAAATCCTGGTTTCACAGGAAACATTACACAAAATCAACAACTGGGATAATATCAAATTAAAAAGCTTCTGTACAGCAAAGGAAATCAACACAGTGAAGAGACAACCCAAGGAATGAGAAAAAAAATTACCATCTACTCCTCAGACAAAGGACTAACATCTAGAGTATATAAAGAACTCAAAAAAAAAAAAAATCATACCCCCACATCTAAAGACCCATTTCAAAAATGGGGATCTGAAATGAATAGACATTTCTCAGATGAAGACGAACAAATAGCAAGTAAATATATGAAAAATGCTCATTATCTGGGGCCGGGGAGTTAGCTCAGTGGTTCCGGCGCCTGTCTGGCAAGCACAAGGACCCGGGTTCGATCCCCGTTAACCACATACCATACTGGGCGTGGAGACTCGCGCCCAGCAGCAACCAGTACCACTCACCACAGTGCCGGGCGTGGTGGCCCATGCCTGTCATCCCAGCACTTGGGAGGCAGAGGCAGGAGGATTGCTGTGATGTGAGTTTGAGGCTGAGCTCAGGGCCAGCCTGAACCACAAAGTGAGACCCTGTCTCAAAAAAACCTAAAAAAAAAAAAAAATGCTCATTATCACTGATCATTCAATAAATGCAAAACAGAGCTGAGATTCCACCTCATTCTAGAAAGAATGGCTATCATCAAGAAATCAACCAATAACAAATGGTGATGAGTTGTTGGGAGAAAGGAACCCTTCTCCATTGCTGATGGAAATATAACTGGTATAATCACTATGGAAGTCAGTACAGGGATTTTTCAAAAAAAGTAGAACTAGAGATTCCATTTGACCCAGCTATTCCCCTTCTAGGTATCTTCCCAAAAGATTAGAAGCACTGGCCCCAGGGATTTAGCTTAGTGGTTCTGATGCCTGCCTTGCAAGTGCAAGGTCTCTAGTTCTGTCCTGCGTAAGCACATACAACAATGCCAGGCAGGGTGACTCACACCCACCAGCAGTCAGTACCACACACCGTAATGCCGAGGATGGTGGCTCACGCCTATAATGCCAGCATTTGGGAGGCAGAGGCAGGAGGATTGCTATAAGTTCAAGGCTGAGGCAGGATGATTGCTGTGAGTTCAAGACTCGCCTGGACTACATAGTGAGCTCACAGGGCCAGCCTGAGCTACAAAAGCAAGACCCTGTCTCAAAAAAAAAAAAAAAAAAAAAAATTTAGAAGCATCATTTCACAATGACATGCACACCCATGTTTATCACAGCACAATTTATAACAGCTGAGCCTTGGATATAGCCCATATGCCCATCAACAGATGAATGAAAAAATAAAACCCTACATTTACATACCATGGAGTACTTACCATAAAGAAGGATACATTTGAATCATTTGTAGGAAAATGATTCATCTTGACCCAGTAATCTTAAGTGAAATAAACCAGATACACAAGTTTAAATATTGCGTAGTTTCCCTATGTGAGAAACCCAAGGGGTAAATGAAGAGCACAGTGTAGAACAGATAGAGGCAAGTAAGAAGGGCGTGTTCAAATGGAAAGAGTAGAAGGAAAGGAAAAAGAGAATGGAAGGAAAAAACTAGAAACAGCTTGGGTAAAACGGGAGGGGAAGAAGGCTTGAAGGGAAAGGAGGGGAACTGGAAAAAAGAATGTAGATGTTTTATTTATAGTTGCTGATTCACTATGATGAACGTGATCAATATGTACGACAAATATGTACTAATAAAAAGAATACAAATTTTTTAAAAAAGGAACTGAGCAAAAAGAGAACAAAGGAAAGAAAAGAGCCAGGCATGGTGCTGAGAGTACAGGTGTGTGTCACCTTGCCTAGTTTATTTTGTTTTTATTACCTGAAATTTTGAGTATATTGATCAAAAGTCAAAATTAAAATGCAATCTTTTAAGTTTCTATTCAATATTTGAGAATCGATTTTATACTTACAACTCAGTATTTTTTATAACTTACTTTTTAAAAGCCCATTTGGAAAAAAAAGATCATAGACCTAAATGTGAAAGAAACCAAAATTTGTAGAAAGGAAAATCTTTATTATGATTTGGGGTTAGATAAAAATTTCTTTGATATAATAATGCATAAAATAAAAATTAAACGGGGCGTCATCAAAATTAGGAATTGTTAAGAGGCTGTTAAGAAAATCAGGCATTTGTGGGCTTGTGCTCCTGTAATCCCAGCACTCCATGTGTCTGGGGCAGGGGGATCTCAAGTTGGAGCCCAGCCTGGACAACTTAGCAATTCAGCAAGATTCAGCCTCAAAATAACAATTTAAGAACAGAGCTGAGGCTGTACCTCGGCATGAAGGACTTGGGTTCAAATCTCAGTACCAAAGAAAAAATTATGGAATAGAGAAAAAGTGTCTTTATATGCTAATAAATCAAATGTGACTGTGACCCCTAAGTAACTTGAGGATGACGGCTGTCCAATGAAAAATCTAGGCATGATTAGGGGGATTGGACTTGTGTCCTGCCTCTTAGCCTCCAGGAGGGAAGAAGGGGCTGGAGCTTATGACTAGTGATTTAATCCATCACACCTACCGAAGAGAGCTTCCACTCCAACTCAAAGGACTGGCTTCAGAGAACTTCCAGGAAACCGAACATGTAGAGTTTTCTGGACAGTGGCATGCTGGGAAAAGGTATGGAAGCTCCACACCCCTTCTTTCATACCTTGCTTTGTGCATCTCCTATTTATATCCTTAGTAGTAAACCAATGAGTTCTGTGCTTCAATGTAACAAATCAGTTGAACCCAAGGAGATAGTCTTGGGTACCCTGACTAATGGGTGGTTAGGCAGAAGCACAGATATAGCCTGAAGCTTGTAAGTGGCACTGGCAGTGAGGGGCAGTCGTGGGACATAGACGTCAGGGGACCTGACGGTATCTCCACGTGCCACAGGCCCGCTTGCTGGTGAGTTGTCATCTGGTGTCAAAAGTGTGATTTTGTTGAGGTTGGTAGGGGTAATTGAGCTTGTTTTTTTCCCAATATTCTCAGATAATGACTTGGCAATTTCTTATAAAATTAGCCATTGTATTATGTGGTGTTTGTAAAATGTGTCCGTACATTCTTTGACAGCACCTTCAAAAGTTAGAGCTGAATTTTTCTGTTCTTGAGTATTAGCTGGACTTAGTGACTTACCTCCAGACAAATAGAATGTGGCCAAAGTAGCAGCGTGTCACTCTGAGTCTAGGTTGCAGCAGACTTTATAGCTTCTTTTCACTGTCTGGGCTCTCTGGATCTGGGACCAGCAGACCCCTCTCAGTGAGCCACCTGGGAAGCAGATCCTCTGGCCTCAGCCAGCACTGACCACTTCCTCTCCTGAAATGTCATGGCAGACTGTGAGAATTACTCAGCCCTGCCATCCCACATTTCTGGCCCACAGAAACTGGATTATAAATGTTTTGTTATTTCAAGCTCCTAGGTTTTGGGGCTATATAGTATGTAGCAATAGATAAAAGATATAATTTATTAAATAATCTAGTAGCCATACTCCTAGAAAAGTAAGGATGTTTGTGTAAAACCTTAAAAGAATTTGTGTTCTTTGTGTTATAGTAGAATAATAGAATTATAATAGAAGAGAATGTGGGGATTAAAAAAAAAAGAATATTAATACAAAAACCTGTGAGTAAATGTTTATAGCAACTTTATTAATAGTTTCCCGAAACAGGAAACAATGCTGATGTCCTTCAGTGGGTGAAAAGGTAAACTGTGGCATATCCACACCACGGGCTGTTCCTGGCCAGTATGGAGAGACACAATACTGATACATGCAACAACAAGAATAAACCACAAGTGCATTGTACTCAGTGGAATAAGCCCGTTTTAAAAGGGCGGAAGACTGTGTCTCAAAAATAAAAAAGAGGTTGATGGGGATGTAGCTGAACACTAGGCCTGCCTGTGTTATATATATATTTTTTGAGATAGGGTCTCATTTTGTAGTTCAGGCTGGCCCTGAACTCAGCCTTGAACTCACAGCAATCCTCCTACTTCTGCCTCCCGAGTGCTGGGATGACAGGCGTGAGCCACCACGCCTGGCACTATGGTATGTGGTTCTGATTGCTGCTGGGCGTGAGTCACCACATCTGGCATTGTATGTGGTTGCCGAGGATCGAACCAGGGCCCATGCACTTGCAAGACAGGCACCGGAACCACTAGACTAAATCCCTGGTCCCACCTGCGTTATATCTTAATGAGTAAATCTGGCCCAAAATTTCTATTTGATGAAGATGATTGTTATCTGTCGTGTTAAGGTGACAGATTTAGGACGTACAGTACTTCTGTACTCCCAAAGTACAGAAGTGGGGGCTCCAGAATGGTGCTCTGTGAGCTGTTCAGTGTAATAAGCCAAGGAAACCTCCGTGTCAAAGTTTGCTGATTTGAAAATACTTGTTCGGTTTTTAGGTCTTATGAACTAACGCGGAAGGACCGGCTGTACAAGAACATCATCCGAATGCAGCACACACATGGATTCAAGGCTTTTCACATCCTCCCTCAGACCTTCCTCCTGCCGGCTGAGTACGCGGAGTTCTGTAGTAAGTGCCCGATGGAGAGTGCTCACCCCAGCACCCACAAGGCCCGGGCAGCGCCACTGCAGACGCTCCTGTGTGTTAACAGCCAGTTCAGCTTTTCAAATCCTCGAGAACTTGTGGTTCACTTCTGAGACAGGGGCAGAGCTCACTTTAAACCTCTGACTGGTCACCTGTATGCTCATTCTTGACAAGATGACAGTGTCACTTATTTAAGGTCAGCCCTCTCCTGTGTATATTTGCTCGATTGTGTCTTCATGCATAGGAGTTAATGCCATGTAAGGGCATTTCACCCTTGAGTTGAGTTCTGTGTGCTTCCTTTTCGGTATTCTTTTTCCCGTTGTCATTTAAGAAACATTCTTGCCATCATGCATCTTTCTGGACTTGCATGATTTATGTTCTTCAGGGTAAAAGGATCGTATGTCTTTAAATCTTTTTGACGTTAGGGTTTGGAGGTACCAGCTAGGGACTCCTTCTCTCCTTTGAATTTGGACCAATAAAAAAAAAAATTCTCTGAGAATCAAAGAGGGACCTAAATGTCAGCTGTTAGAGCTGGTAAGTGACATGGGAAAGTGTGGCCTGGTTTCACATCTAAAATGCACTCTTTCTTTGTTTTGCCCCATCGTACTCTTAGCTGCCCAGGCCCTCGCTGAGGAGCCAGCTATTTCAGATACTCTTCTCCGGTGTCCCAGCTGATTCTGAGCTTGCTGGACAGAAAAGCTCCAGTGTACAGAGCAGTCAGGCCAAAGAAAGAAATTAAAGGGATGTGTATAGGAAAGGAAAAAGTTAGATGATGATGATGATGTTCTAAGTATCTTCCTGAAAGAGGTGAAGACATCCTGTTGCGGTGACACACGCACACTCAGTGTTTATAGCACATTTCTTACTAAGTCTCTCAAGCAGCCTGTATACCCACCAAAAGGTGAATAGATAGAGAAAATATGGTCTGTATACATAGTAGAGGACTACTCCACCATAAAGAAGAATAAATTCAAGTCATCTGTAGGAAAATGGATATAGCTTGAGACCATAAAGTTGAGATAAATCGGAGAGAGAAGCTTGAATACTACATGGTTTCTCTTACGTGAGAAACCCAAAGCATACATAAGTAAAGAGCCAAATAAAGGATACATAATAGGAAATAGGGAGATGGATCTTTTGCCAAAAGGAATGAAATGAGACATGGAGAGAACTGGGGATGAAATAAAGAACTGAGATGTGCTATATACATGCACTAATTCCCCAAGGAATATAATCAATGTGTACTACAAACATGTGCCAAGGAAAAAAGAAATTTAAGTCCATAATAATCATAATAATAGCTAATCCTTCATAAACTACTTCCCTTGAAATACCCATACATGGAATCTCTACTCTGAGGGAGCTCTAGAGACGGGGGGGACTACGGTACAGATTGGGTGAGTTCTGCCGCCTGAGTTGCAGGGTTAGGATTAGTTAATAACTATTTGTTCTTGGGTTTGGTGGTACACACCTTCAACCTCAGCAGCTCACAAGAGGGTGGAAGTAGCTTGAGTCCGGGTGTTCAGGAAAGCTTGGGAAGCATAGCAAAACTGGGTCTCTTAAAAAATATTTTTAAAAAAACATTATGTGATTTGAGCCCAGTTACTCAAACTTTTCTTGAAAGCTCATTTGGAGGTTCTAGCAGGGGAGCGCAGCTACTCATGTACCCTTGACTAAGGAAACAGTCCTCCTCCGTCAGGGTGGTCGTCCTCTTCGATGGAACACACAGCTTTGGGAGGGACGTACACGGAGTGGTGAGGGAGGAAGGGGACACCCACCCAGCCTGCCTGATCGGTTGAATCAACCTTGGCCGTCAGAGGGCGACAGATGCTCTGGCAGGATCTCCTTCACATCCTACCCAAACTGTTTTTGTGCCTTACCTCCTCATCTGTAAAGTGAGATCACTACTGACCCTGACTTTATAGTACCGTTAGAATGGGTCAGTATTTTAATACATGAGAAGCACTTGAAATGTGTGCCTGACAGATGCTTAACAATTACTTAGTTTTATTTCCTATTTCATTCTGTATTTCACTATCTTGTTATATAGTAAAGGTAAACAGTTCTGAAATAAGCGCATGACAGCAATAAAATGCTCCCGCTGACATGTCATCAACATAAAATAGTTCCGATATGAACTCCTGTTGTTGAATTCTAAGGAGAAATGAAGGTGCAGAGTGATGTTCTGGTAAAGCCTGAAGGAATCTGGGTTGGAGGTTCCCTTTCCCCTTCTCTGTTATTTTTCATTCTGCGGTGCAGATGGAGAGGAGGTGTAGGAGGAAATCGGCTTGATTTAGAGTTCCTGTCAGCCTGTGCCTGACCTAGGTCTCAACAGAATTGCTTCTTTAACCTGTTATTCAAACTCTTACAAGTTCTACTTTAAAAAGAAGAAGAAGGAGAAGGAGGAGGAAGAAGAAGGAATGAACTCAAAAGAGAAATAGAACATGTAGCATTATTATGCCATCCTCCAAAGCCACCACATTTAGGCCCCACAGATTCCTGTACATGAAATTGCTTGATCCCCAATTCAGACCACTCACCGCTGGTGCCACCCAACGACCACAGCCACAACTGACTGTGTCTGTGGAAGGCAATGGACAGGGAAGATGTGACAGTCGAGAGGAATCCTCCCGTGTTCGGTCTTGCCAGGATACGCTCATTCCGGGCCAGTCATCCAGGATCTAGGGGAACTCAAACATCATTGGTTGTGTTGTTAAGCTTCCCCTATTAGAGAAGAGCCGCTTTCTCTTTCTAGGGCACATTCCTTTTCCTTGGAAAATCTGTTTTAAGCTCCCCTCTTTTTCTTCGGTGTCTGTGTAACATGTGCATCTTGAAAGACTCCTGCTTTCTGGAGCCTGCAGCACTGAAGTGGATGTGGGAAACAGGAGGTTTTTGAGAAGGAACGGGTTGTAGACAGATTGGCACATGAGCTGAGAGTAGAGAGTGAAGGAAGATGATTGCTTTGAAAACTGCTGCAGTGACTGGATAAGTGTGGGCGGATGGAGCAGTGCATTGGGAACGCACAGGTGTGTAGATGGACAGATGGGAGGACTAGGGCGGGGGTGAGAGGCCTCCAGATGTTCGAATCTGAGAAGCCAGGGGGGGTCAGTGTTTTGTTCGTTTTCGTTTTTGTTTTGAGACAGGGTCCTCATCGTGTTTTCAAGGCTGACCTCGAATTTCGGGACTCAAACGCCTCAGTCTCTCAGATAGCCAGAACTCCAGGCACATGCCACCGGACTCTACCAGGGTCCTACAGCCTTTGATCAGGGCACATAACCAGGAACAAAAGGAGAAGGAGCCACCATGGGGTGAGAGAAGTGTTCAGTTTGGAAATGGAGCAGAATTGAGTTGCCTCCGGGGCAAGCATGTAATATTTTGCAGGCGGTGGTAAAGCACTTTGAGCTGGGCCAGAAATTGAGACTGTGGAGGCTGCAGGTGGAAGTGGTTGCTAAGGGAGGGAGAAAGAAAGAGCGGGAGAACCTGGGTGGGAGAGAGACGAGGAGCAATGGGAGAGGTCTCGGGAGGCAGGACCGGAGAACCAGGAGTGGGCGCAACTCCCCTGAAGGAGGGCAGGCAGAATGTGAGGTGCTGACCCAGGCACGGTTTAGATGGAGAGGGATGCAGGCTGGGCTTACGTTTTGGGTTCCCAGCCTTCTAGGTGAGGAAGGTCATGAGATCCTGTGCTGAGAGGGGGAAGCCTAGGTGTGGATTTGGGAGATAGAAAGGGGCTGGACTCGGAATCATCCCTGGATGGCCTTCGGAAGAGAACAGATAGGGATTGGGCGTGAGGATTGCTCGGGACACCAGAACTCCAGCCAAGTGGTCTCCTGAGCTCTCAGTGTAAACACGGAGAGAGGTTAGTGGAATTGAAGGTCTGTGCACCTGAATAAGGAAGTGTTGCCGACTCCAGAGACTGCCCCCTAGTGGACAACTTTAAGCACGAAGAAGGAGGTACTAAGGGAAGAGGTGAGCGGCAGCCGGGAAGCCCTGTGCTTTGTGTTCGGATTCCCACTGTAGTTCCCGAGCCTGGTTCGGAGGATCCGGGCCGTCTTGTGTCTGGAGACAGTGATTGGTGTCTGGGCTCGATCTCGATGTGGATGGATTTAAGGGTTTTTTTCTTGGTAGAACAAAAAGCTTAAGGTCATGAGACCACACTGGCTAGTGGCCCTAGTGTCTCTGAGCAATCCTCCTGCCTGATGCTCTGCACCAGTGCGAGAGACATAGTAAAGAAGGAAAAACTTTCCCCAGAATTGTGCTCCATGACCATCTGTAATTATGAGACGCAAAGAAATGATTCCTCAGATATGAACAAAATGTTATCATCCAGGTATTTACAGATATCTGAAAATTCCTACAATCACAACTTTAGAATTATAAGAGATCTCAGCAAATCCAGTGAAGCCCTACATCTGAATGACCAGACCAGTTTAAACTAATCATCTGTAGTGTTATCTACTTGAATAGTAGGAATCCCTGAGCGCAGTCCTTTCGACTTCCAGTTTCGTGTTCTTTCTGTTGGACCAGGCATGTTTGCCTGTCAGACCAGAAGACCCTGGAAAGGGCTCTAGAACTTTCCTAACACGTCTTCATCCAGGCCGACTGTTGAGACTTCTACCCTGCCTTCACCTCTGTTTTTTTCTTGGATCCCAACCACATTTTCTAAGCACCTGTGATGGAAACTGATCTCTGTTCTGAAGTGTACCAAATTAATGTGCATGGCTTAGAGGAGAAGATAAGTCTTTGATATTTAGAATTTCAAGAATATAGCAACAGTAAAGGAGCAGAAGAATTATGAGCTGCTGCTTTTGTTTTTGAGACAGGCTGGCCTTGAACTCACTATGTATCCATGGCTGACCTCAAAGTCACAGAGTTCCTCCTGCCTCAGCCTCCTGGGGACTGAGATTACAGGTGCAAACCAGCACACCAACTGAGAATCATGAACTTCTGATGAGAATGGTTCATTAGAGGGGGATTGATTAAACAACAATGTCAAGTGGCAAAAACTGCACACAGCTATGTTTCACCTTTGCTGAAAATGACGGCTTTCATACATGTGGCTGTCACTGAGGAAAGTCCTGTCTTTAGACAAGCTTGGTTTTTTTAAAATTTTTTTAACACTTTGTTAATTTTATTATTATTATTTTTTCAGACAGAATCTTACTTTTGTAGTTCAGGCTGGCCCTGAGCTCCCTATGTAGCCCAGGCAAGCCTCAAACTCAAAGCAATCCTCCTGCCTCTGCCTCTCAGGTGCTGGGATTATAGGCATGAGCCACCACGCCTGGAGCTTGGTCTTTTTTAAAAGATATTTTTATAGCACCTGACAGTTCATAATCCTGTGTCTTTGATTACTTGTTTAATATATCTTTTCTGTTAATCTTTATGAGGGCAAAGCCTGTCTTTTTCATCACTGTATACCCCACATCTAGTAAACTAGTTAACCCAATTAGATAATTAGAACTATGGAATTAATGAAGGAAGCTTAGAAATCTTTAAATTTTTTTGTGTATCTTCATAGCTTCTGTGCTCAATCCATTGTTTCCTCAGAAATCTGAGGAAAATGGCAAAATGAAAAAGAACATATATATTCAGTGACTTTAATTATGAAGTTTAGTTTCTTGTCATATGTAACGCTAAAACTGTCTCCTGTAGCAGCACTTTAACATTAGATAAATTACATTTTTTTCCCATGATGCACAAATGTAGAAAGCGCTAAGCATCATAAAGCTTCCTTTCTGCGTGTGCTTCTTAGTCCCTCATTTCTCGTCTTTGGGGCCAGCCCTGGGCCTGGTTTTGTCTTTTTAGAGGCATTCTTGGCATTTGCTAGCAGATAGCGTGTCTGTGTGCATGTGAACCGCCTCCTGCTGTCCTCTTGCTCATTTAGCAGGCTGGAGAGGCGATCGTTCTGTGTAGCAGTGAATTACTATTCTGTTTTACAGACCAGGTGTCTGCAAAGTAACATCGCTTGAGTCAGATTGGTCCTGTCTTTTTGGAACCCTCATGAACTAAAGATATTCATTCATTCATTCATTTATTTGTTAGTTTTTTGAGGCAAGGTCTCACAGTGTAGCCCATGCTGGCCTTGAACTCACGGAGATCCTTCTGCCTCAGCCTCCTAAGTGGTGTTATTACAGGCTTGTGCCACCATGCCTGGCAATTTTTACATTTTTAAATGGTTGGGAAAAGAATGAAATATTGTGGTATATGGGAGTGATATGAATTTCACTGAAATGAAGTAAAGTTTTATTTCAGGAACACAGCACACCTTTTGCTTATCCATCGTCAGTTGTCAAGCCTCAGTGGTCAGTGAGCGCTCGCAACACAGCTTGCATGCCCTGAGGCCCTAAAATATCTGGCTTTTTACGAATGAGTTTGCTGGCCTCTCTTGTAGATACGGTGTGATATGCTAATTAACATTTTGTAGCCATAGTGCAGCACTCTGTAATCTTTCACACTGCATTTCATGCACGTACGACTAGAACTAACAGATAGTTCCAGAATTACTTGTAGAGCGTCTGTGTGGCACATTACATTTTTTTCTAATTCTGTTAAGTTCCATCAAGGGAAAAGGCAGGGGAAGATGAGAGAAGGTGGGCCAAGAGCCTTTTTCCTCCTCCTCCTCCTCCTGATGAAATAGTTTATGGCCCTGACAAAGTCAAGTTCGTGTTGGGAGGCCTCAGAGAGACTATTTGGCTCCCCTCCAAGGGAGAGGGCGGAGAAGGAGGCAGTAGTGGCTGGCCTGTGCCCCGGGAGAGGCGCTGAGCCAGGATAGTTGGGCCGCTTGGCCGGTTGGGTCCGATTCAGGAGGCGGCTGGCACCCAGGTGGAAGTCCTGGCTGGGGAAGAGTGAGCGTTAGGAACCCGCCTGGGTCACGCTGCTGTGTCCCCGACAAAGCCGTGCCGATTATCCTGATGCAAGGTGAAGTGGGCACTGTGCGAAAAAAGAAGTGGTGTGAGGCCCGTTCCGAAACTCTTGCGTTTATTTGATTTCTCTGCACATCTCTTCTTCCCCTGTCTCTCTCCTTTTAGAGAAGAAAACTCTTTAAAGAAGCATTTTAATCTTCATCTTTCACTTTTCCCACCTGCTTTGCAGCAGTCAGCGCTGCTGCCGTCGGAGGTGAACAGGGACGGGCAGGACCAGCTGTCCTCTGTCCGAGCTGGGGCTGAGAACGCCGCAGCACCCCGCCCTCCAGCCTTGTCGTGCCCCCTGTCCCCCGACAGTCCCCAGCTGGAAAGCAGAATCATCACCTCCTCCCCACCACGTGCAGGTCTTTGGGGGCCATCGTATCTGTCTGCTTTCTCGTCTCGGGACACAAGTTTTTTAAAGTACCATCTGAACCTGGAGAAGAAACGGAAGGAAATGCTTCTCACTCTGACTTGTAAATTATTGCACTTCCTCGCCACTTGCATTCTGGTTGACGGAACGTGATTCTTTTTCTTAGAAACTCTGAGGAATTAATTAGCACGGAGGCGAGCTGGCCTGCACCTGTATCTCCACCTCCCCAGACCCATGGAAAAACCGTCTCCCACCAAAGTGGTCCAAAAGCTAGGGATCGCGAATTTAAGGAAAGTAACTATTAGGAGATCCAACCTGTCACCGTTCGCTGTAGCTCCATTAGCCCACAGAGCTGAGAGTTTGAAAGATTCCTAAAGGCTGTAGATAGTAATTAGCACCCAGATTTTGCCTTGTTTTGTTCTCATCTTCTCATTTAAGAGAGTGAATGGTTGAAGAAGTAGTTCTGTGAGTATTTTTTCTATCTTTTTTTCCCTTCCCACTCCTTTCCTTTTTAAGGTTAGTCCAAAAATGCAGATAAATTTCAGCTGCTGCCCTCCAACTAGGAATTTGGGAGATTTTTTTTTTTTTTTTTTTTTTTTGTACCTGAATAAGTAACAGCTGTTGAAATTTAAGATAGTAAACTCATATTTCTTCTTTCTTTGTTTTTCTCTCCCCCTTTATTTGCCAATATTTTGAGCAGATTCATACTCGAAGGACCGGGGACCTTGGATAGTAAAACCAGTGGCCTCTTCTAGGGGCCGAGGCGTCTACCTGATCAACAATGTAAGTAGGCAGAGGATGCGGGCTTGATAGTCCAGTGGTTCCTTCTCTCAAGAGCGGGTGTCCCCTTCTGAAGTGTGCATTCCGGACTGAGTGGGCCGTTGTCCACGCTCCTTGCAGTAATGTCTTCCCAGGCCAGAACACTTCAGAGTCAAAAGTACACTTACAGGAAAAGTGCCCTGAAGGGCCGGTGATGTGGGCAGTAAAACCGTGTCCCAAGGCAAGAAGAAGAGTGAGACAGGCGAGTGGGCAAGTGTCCAGGACAGGAGTTGCCTCAGGAGGGTTTGAGGATGTGGGAAGGTGTCTGGGCCACGAATGTGGTCCTGTCCAGAATGTTACTTTCCAGGTCATTCTGGCTGCTTGTGGAGTTTTCAGCAGCACCTGTATTATGTCTTAAATTATATGTTTGAAATTCCGATCGACAAGACCATTTCCTCACAGAAAGCCTGTTAGCTGTAGCTAAGGACATCTGTGCACATTAACTTTTAGAGAAGGTGGGTTGAGTTCATTGGGAGGAATGAATGGATCTCACATCCAAGGTTTGTTTTTATCTTGTGGGTTTTTTTTTTTTTTTTAGGTGTTTTTGAGAGAGGGTCTCGCTTTGTGGTTCAGGCTGGCCCGGAGCTCAGCCTCAAACTCACATCACAGCAATCCTCCTGCCTCTGCCTCCCGAGTGCTGGGATTACAGGCGTGAGCCACCACACCCAGCACTGTGGTATGTGGTACTGGTTGCTGCTGGGCATGAGTCTCCATGCCCAGTATGGTATGTGGTTACCAGGGATCAAACCCGGGTCCTTGTGCTTGCAAGACAGGCGCCGGAACCACTGAGCTAACTCCCTGGTCCCTCTTACGGGTTTTTATTCAGTGTTGCTGTAGTGTCTCATTACTGCTTCGTATGTGCTGGTGAGAACAGCTGTCGTGGGAGAGTTGGTTAAGGCCTTTAACATACCTCTTTTCATCAATGGGTAGCCACTACATTTAATCCCAGCACTCTGGGAAGCTGAGTCAGGAGAAGTGCAAGTTCCAGCCCAGCCTGAGCACCTTAGCAACTTAATAAGAACCTACTTTAAAAATAAAAAAGGTGGAGGACATCATGGTGTGCAGCAAAGACCCTGGATTTAATCACCAATACCTGCAAAAAAAAAAAAAAAAAAAGCCACCTGATCAGATTGGGGAGGGTAGCCTTTGTGCCATGTTGGCTGTTGGCACAAAGCATCAGCTGGTACCGTGAGCCTCTGACTGGGCACAGCCCCAGGTCCCCGCTTCAGAGTGGTCCAGCCTGCTGAGCGCGATTTGGCCTGGTGTCCTGCTGCTGCCCCTCTTCCTCCTTCCTTTCCCTTCCTCCTCTCCCTTCTGCTCACCCTCTTTTCTTCTCAGAAGCCATCAGTGACTTGATTCTTTGTAAAATTTTCATTCGACATTCTTTTAAAAATTTAGTACGTATACAGAGTAAATAAAATCCGAACTTGAGTCTGACTCTCTAGACTTGCCACAGTGACTTCATGTAGTTGATTTGTTTCTTTTTTGGTTGGCTTTATATGACATGTGGTCAGTGCCCAGTTTGACATTTATTATAATCACATCAACTCCTGCTGGCTTGTCCACATTCCATCTCTTACATTTTTATTTTATTTTTTTTAGAGTGTTAAAATATTTACAGTTCTTTTCAAAAACCACAAGTCAGTTTTTCTTCTTTACTAGGTGAGTGAAATAATTGAAGTTCAGTGAAAACAGATTTTAGAGCTTTGGGGCTCTAAAATCGAACTAGTAGTTAAGTATAGGTTTTGTATTTATTGTTGTTGTTATTTTTTTTCCTCCTAGACATTTGGTAGGCATCCTCAGTCAGAAAAGAGGGCATTTTATTTAGTTTGGAGAAAATTATTTACTCATTGTCTCTATCTTCACATCTAGAATTCCTTTTAGAGGCATTCTGGGTCTTTGCTTCTTAACAGCTTCTCTCATTTATAATTCCCTGTTTCTTCTCCATTTTTATCTTTTAGACTACCATTTTGAGTGTTACTCATTTGGTTATTCATTCATCCACTACATTTTTGTATTGGTTATCTTATTTTTCAGAAACTCTCTTTTTCTGATTTTCTTTTTATTTATGAATAATGACCATAGTTACTTTCTTGTTGCCTGGCCAAAAGACATGATACCTGCAAGGAGGAAAGGTTTATTTTAGCTCACAGTTTGTAGAAATTTCATAATCAGCTGGTTCCAAGGCAACACAGCGTGACAGAGAGAGAAACAGTCCAGGGCATGGCAGCGAGCACCATACACCTTTAATCCAGGATCACATACCTTACATCAGTGAAGGCAAACCTTTTAGAGCTTTCAGCAATAACAGGCAAGCTGCCACCGGCTACAGCAAGCTGCCATAGGTTTGCCACCTCTGCACTAGCTCAGCCACCTCTGAAAAGCCCCATCTGTGAGCACATGAGGGTTTAGGGGGACATCTAGACACAAACTATAACATGGCCTATTGTTGCTTAATGAATGCTGTTTTTGCCTGTATTTCTGAGGCTACCAGTTGAAGTTCTTTTAAAGTTCTATTCCATTGCTGAAATTTCTTGAGATTATCTTTTTTCTTGCTGCTGGATTTTCTCTCCTTTCATGATCCATAAGCACTGGGCCATATTCATGAATAAAAGATTAAACTGAGTGAAGCCAGTGGCTGGCCTGACTGTCCCTGTGATCGTGTAGGACTCTTTCCCTAGTAACTCGTCCTTGTATGGGAGTCTTATTGTACATTTTGTGTGGGAGCCACATATGTTGATTGATGGGATTCACCCACATGGCATATGGTTAACTATGCAGGCAAAGAGCATGCCCCTGGCACTTTGGCAACATAGGGTGGGTCCCAAGATGACTAGAGATTTTGGTGATTTCTTTCCTGGGCAAAGTGGCTGTCTTGGTTACTTTTTCTCGTTGCTGAGACAAAATATCTGCCACCCAAAGATAAAAGGAGGAAACGTTTACTTTGGTTCACAGTTGGTAGATATGTTAGTTCATAGTTGGCTGGCTCCAAGGCAGGGTGACATGGTAAAGGGGTGTCACAGAGAAGAAACAGTTCATTGCAGGCAGAAGACAGCAAAAGCAACAAATAACAAGTGAGTGGGCGCTTTTTGCCCCTTTTGTTTTACCCAGGCTACCCACCCTTAAGACAGGTAGCGCTCACATCCTTAACTCTAACATAGCATCCTGGATCCTAGTATCTCACCCTAGATCCAGCCACCCCTGAAAACCCCACCTGTGAATGCCTGAAGCTTTAGGATGGACAAACCATAACAGTGGCCTTTCTTTTCTTTCCCTTTGTGTGTCCACGGGAGGCAGAGCTGGCCCCCACATGCGCTGTCCTCCCCATAGCACTAACTGTAGGTGTGATCCCAAGGGCAAAAGCTGTGCTCTGGGTGTGGGAGGCTGACTCACCCCATGCTATGTGAACTGATATGAATTCTTGGTCCTTCGCCCAACTCCTGGTGCTTTGTAGGGCCCCTTCTTGGGAAGATCACTCCCCTTCTGACATCTGGGGCTAGGGCTTCTTCTACTCTTTTTTTCCATCCTAATCCTCTCTGCTTTCTACTTTTAAGATTTCCTTAAACTTTTAGTCTGTCCTGGCTCCTTTTATTCTTTTTCTGGCCTTGTTGTCATTTTATTCTTTTGAAAATAGCCTTTCTGTCCTTCCAAGAAAGGCTAAGTGGGGACAGATATGCTTTGTGTGTGGCCAGTACTCCATCTTAAATTACCCACTTATCTTCGCACATTGAGCTATTTCCTACATGTGCAGAAACAAACTTTTTGAGGAGTCTTTCACTTTAGAAAATCCTCATGTGCTGCCTGATCTCAAAACTATACAGTAAACAATGATGTTTTGTGCTGAATAGAGGATCTAGTTCTAAGAGAACAAATACGACAGCACCAGGTCCCGGCTCCAAGTCCTGTAACCTAGCCTGGGTCTTTCTGGAGGCTCTTTACCCTGGGCCTCTTGTGACATACAACCTGGTCACTTGCCTTGGCCCTCTCTGTCCTTGTCTTTCTGACCTTGGCATCGGACACCCATCCAGCAGCCATTCCTTCAGCCCTGTGCCAAGAGCTCCAATGTTGTTTGATTCTCATAGACGGCTCTCGTTTGGATTTGGATTTTAGCTGCCAAATAGAATTGCTATTGAAAATCAACTATGCTTTTTTTTTTTTTCCTTAGACACGAGTCAAAAAGAATAGAATCAGTTCCCAGCTCATGTGAGACTTTTTTCTTTTGGAAAGCTCTTTTGCCCTACTGATTTGTTCTCTTCAAGCTAACATCAGAAAGAACAGAAAAGTTCAACTTTTCTTGGTGGGACTGAGAACCCCGCGCCCTGACTCTTGCTGGTGCTGAGGCTCGTAAAGGGAATGACATGTCTGCGGAGAATGCACATTTGGCAGGCTATGTAAGAGTCTCTTTCTCCCTCCCACCTCTCACTGGGCTGAGTCCCTCGAGACCCCCTGCGTAGATCAAAGTACTTGGCAGGACCCCTTGCCTTCCCCTCCCCCTCAGCGAAGCTTTGGACCGAATCCGATTCTTTTAGATATTTAGTGGAGGTGCCAGACAGAAGCCTGGGAAGATGCCAGCAGGCACAAGGGGAGCTGGCAACATGTGGACCTAAGGGGAACCTATTCCCACTTCACCCCCAAACTGGAATTATATCCCCTTTCACCCAGACCTGCGTGGTTAATGCTTCTCTTTCTCCTCGCACAGAAGGCCAGACCGTCCCGCTTTTCCATACCTGGACCCTGTCCCGTGGAATATGTGACCCATTAGCCAACCAGATGAAGTAACTCTTTCCAGGGCCGCTGCCTGCTTTCCCTTCAGATTTGCAGGGGAGGCAGGGGGAGTGCTCAGGCGGAGGGTCTGTGTGCAGAACCGGTGGGAGGGAAGGAAGGACAGACGGTGGACATTGGCAGCCAGGATGGGGTTAGATATGTGTGCCAGATGCAAACATCTTTTGCCATCTTCCCACTGGCCAGTGAGGGCCACTTCTTAAAGCTGCCTTTAGTAGTCATAGCCCTCTTGAAAGTCGTTACAAATAGCAACTTTTACCATAAGGAGAACAGAAGAAAGAATAGCAGAAGCCTTACTTTGTGTAATACTGAGCGGTGCAGATCCCATGAGTAGTGTGGACGCATCTTTGTTGGATTGCTGACGAGGCCTCTTAGCAATGTGTTCTTTAACTCTAGAAATGCCCGAGAAGAGCTCAAAGCTGTGTTTGCTCCGGCTCCTTCAGACACTGTGACTAAATGCCCTGTTTCCTCAACTGCGCGGATTCAGTCATGGAAGGGAAGGACCTAATTTTTCAGATAAGCCGTGTCTAGCCCAGCTGCCCTCATCTGACATGTTACCCAGGGGAAATGTGGTATTAAGTATTCCCTGAGATCTCGGGGTGCCAGAGAGCGTTGGATCACTCCTGTGTGTGTGTAAATATACTTCTGTATCCCTCATGTCTCTGTGTTTTTATCTTATGTTCTTTCTTTTGCTCATCGTTCAGCAGATACTCAGGAAGTGTCTGTCTGCGCCAGGTGCTGTCAATCCCCAAAGCCTTTTGGGAAATCCTCCTGCACTTCGGTGTACTGCTCTGAGCGGAATGGCACCAGACAGCAGTGCTGAACACGGTGGAGTGGGGGAACTGAGCAGTTAGACCCACACAGATACTCTTGACTTTGCAGTAATAATCACTACTGTCTCTTGGGACTTTAACATATTCATGCCACTGTGCCTTCCAAATATGATTTTATTTAATGTGTATAAGAAACCTATGGGGGCCGGGGATTTAGCTCAGTGGTTCCAGCGCCTGTCTTGCAAGCGCAAGGGCCCGGGTTCAATCCCTGGTGACCACATACAATACTGGGAGTGGAGACTCACCCCAGCAGCAATCAGTACCACATACCACAGTGCTGGGCGTGGTGGTTCACGCCTGTAATCCCAGCACTGGGGAGGCAGAGGCAGGAGGATTGCTGTGATGTGAGTTTGAGGCTGAGCTCTGGGCCAGCCTGAACCACAAAGCGAGACCCTGTCTCAAAAAAAACCTTAAAAAAAAAAAGAAACCTATGAAGTGATTGTTGTCGTTTTCTTAGTAAGTGGTTGAGTCCAGCTGGCGATTCAGGCCCAGTATTGTATGTGGTTTAACCAAGGATTGAACCGGGGTCCTTGAGTTTACAAGGCAGGCGCGGGAACTACTGAGCTAAATCCCCAGCCCCAGAATATACAGTCTTAATCATTGTACTATTCTTGTCTACAATAACTCACCAGACACCATGAGCTTTAATATTAAGGTCTACTTAGAAAAAGGAATATGTTTCCAAATTCCCCAGTTTTTCAGCTCCTCTATGAAAGAAACTTCAGATTGAAATTGAAATAATTTAAAATGATTGAGGGCTGCGGATTTAGTTCAGTGGTGCCATGTATCTACCTGGCAAGTGCAAGGTCTTGAGTTTGATCCCTGGTACCCCCCCCCCAAAAAAAAACGTTTGGGGTCTGGAGATTTATCTCAGTGGTTCCAGCTTCTGCCTTGCAAATGCAAGGTCCCTAGTTCAATGCCTGGTTCCAAAAACCCTCAAACAACAAAAACAAATAAAATGAGTTAACTGAGCATTGATGTCAAGGAAATAGGTTTGCGGATGTGAAAAAGCTTTCATTTGCTGTTCTTCTGTGTCCAACACTAAACGAAGAAAGCAGGCCCAGTTGCCCGTTTGTTTCTGAGCTTTCAGTTTAATTCCTAATGCAGATAGAAATGAGAGGTAAGGACAGTAGAACAGATATGAAAGTTACTTCAGCGATGAAAGTGTTTGTGTTATGTACAAGTCAGTGAATACATGAGTACAGTGAGGGTGGGAAAAGGGATGGAACTGGGCCTTAGATGTGCCGCAGAGTGAAGGCCAGTGTGCCCTGTGGGAAGGAGAGAGCTGGCTGGTCACATATCTCTCGTAGCTTTTATGGTTACTCACTTGGAAGACAGCTGTGATGGATTAATTCTAGGTTTGGAGCACAGCCTCCTGCCTACCGCTCTGTGTGGTGATCACATCGGTTCTTATTCACTAAGCTGACTCAGGATGGAGCTAGTCCTTGTGACAGGCAGATTAGGAAAGGCACGGGAGTCAGGAAACGGTGTGTTGGCTGAGTCCGTGGGGTGACTCAGTCCCGGTGGCGTCGTGTCCAGATGTTACATATGATGTGAAGCTGCCTTTAGACTCTGAGATACGAACAGTGGGAAAGGAGAGGGAGTCGACTGCAGAGTTGCTCACTGGTTGTGAGTAACGTTTTGGTCATAAAATTATCTTGATTTTATGAATAACTAGCACTTGGGGTGGGAAAGACCTTTGTACAAAGAAGAACTTCAGAATTTGGGGGATAGTGTGGGCAGAACTGTGAGTAGTGCTGAGAAGTTAAACCTCTGAGGCACCGGGGCAGCTTCATTGCTTATTGGCTGCATGACTTTGAGCAGGTCCCTAACCTGTCCGACCGACTCTTTGATCCTCTCTGAAGTGTGCATGGTAATGCCCCTGCCTCGTGAGGCTGGGGCAGGATCAGATCAAATCACACTTGTGACACAACAGCCCTTGGCACGTAGTAAATGCACAGTACACTTACTAAATTCTGCTTATGCGAATGTTAACAATTCCTTCTGACCTGCTTCTGTAATTGTCCCTTGCCTTTCAGAGTTCTTTTGTCCTGCATGCCTGCAGCTGCCTTCTCTGTCTTAATTACAAATAGAAAGGTTCTATTTCCGATAGTCTCATTTACTTTCTCCGCAATCTAGAATCCATAACAACTTCCTGTTTCCCTGCCACGTTGCATTGAGCTCCTTTTGACAGGTGTTTAGATCTCTCTGCCAATCTCTCTCATCTCACCGTTCCTAACTGCCCAACCATCCCTTTTGATTCAGTCTTCAGCCGCAGGCCCATGAGGCCCCTTTGTGAGGCTTTGTGGGCCGTGGATGGCCTCCTTTCTTCCCTATCACCTGCCTGGTAGCATTCAACATTCACTTCTTAGGCGAGTGGTCCTCCCTTACTGGTCCACTTGGCAAACTGACATCTTACATTTGAAGAATCACTGCTTTGTACTCTTTCTAGATTATATATATGGCTATATCTTACCTGGGCATTTAGCTTAGTGGTTCTGGTGCCTGCCTTGCAAGCACCAAGTCCGGAGTTTGATCCCTAGTACCAAAAAAAAAAAAAAAAAAGTGTTGGGAGCTAGGACTGCTAAATCTTTCCTTCTGTGAGGACAAAGACCTGATTTCCCCATCACTGTATTCCTCCGGTGCCTTGTACTGTGTCCAGTAACACCCCCCATTTATTATATAAACAACTTTTCTTCATTGAAAAAAATCTTTAAAAGATCTGAGTTTTTGTGCACAGTTGCTCAGCAGGTACCCTGAAGTGAACCAGCCTGACACGCACTCCACTCCACAGAGAAGATGCTGCGACCCACGAGAGAGCTTCGTGTTCTCTAAACGGCCCAGTGAAAGACTGCGTTTCTGAACAGCCTTAGTGTTTTTTACATTTTCATTGTACTTTACCTTTTGCAAGGAACAAATTTTTATTTTTTAAGTACCTCTTGTTTTCTTGACATATAATTTATGTAATATCTTGTTTATAAATCCTTAAAGCTGTTTAAGCTGTATTTATCATGCAAGATGCTGTGTGAATTTCTTTTCCCCCCCGTAACTGAATATCCACAGTGTTCAGAGAAGTGGGCTGTTTCCTGGCTAACTGAGTATTTAAGTACCCAGAGGAACACTTTTCCTAGAGTTTTAGTTTTCCACATTATTTCTTAAAAGGTTAAGAACTTTGCTGCTTTATTATAAATTAGAATTCCTTTGCATTTCTACCCTTTCATTCTTTCTGTTTACTCAATAGCCAAACCAGATTTCCCTGGAAGAGAACATCCTGGTCTCTCGTTACATTAACAACCCCCTACTCATAGATGGTGAGTTGTGATTAGACTCTTAACTACATTGGGCTAGATCCCACTAAACTTTTTAACCTTTTCATGGTCTTCTCTAGAAAGCATTTTTAAAGCTAGTGTGCAACTCTTGACATCTCTGGCTTCCTTATCTACCATCAGAGATTATTTGAAGATGAAATAAGATAATATAAGAGAAAATGCTGCCGGGCATGGCAATACATACCATAGTACTAGCACCCTGGGAAGCTGAGGCAGGAGGTTCAAGAGTTCAAGCCCAGTCTGGGGAACTTAACAAATTAGCAAGACCTTGTCTCGAAAAATAAAAAGGGTAAGAGAAGTAACTCGGTACAGCAGGCCTTGGTTCAGTCCCCACTACCTCCCCACAATGCTTCTTAGGTTATATGTCAATAATATATGATCATCAATAATATATGTATACGTGTATAATATAATAATATAGTATACTTACTATTTATCTGTAAGAGGGAAGGTTGTGGGGACTGTGTGCTTATGAAGAAGAGTTTTCATTCGGGCGTAGGTGACTCACTCCTATAATCCCGTCACTCAGGAGGCAGAGGCAGGAGAATTGCCGTGAGTTCAAGGCTAGACTGGGCTACATGGTGAGTTCAGAGCCAGCCTGAACTACAGAGTGAGGCCCTGTCTCAAAAAACTAAACAACAACAGCAATAAAAATGTTCTTTCTTCCATAGTCCTTGTTTATGTCGTCCTATTCATTTTCAGAAGAACTTAGTTTTTCCTGTGAATCCAAACTTTCTTTCCAGATTTCAAGTTTGATGTGCGCCTGTACGTGCTCGTGACCTCCTATGATCCTCTTGTCATCTATCTCTACGAAGAAGGATTGGCAAGGTAAGGCACTTTGTTTTTGAGGGGAGGGCTCACTGGGGTGTATTAGAGCAGACCATGACAGAGTGTTCTAGGACCAGGCTGTTTCTTTTAGGAAAAGAGACAACAGAATGTACCAGGTGGGCTTCTGATGACAGAAAGCAGCCTCCGTGTTGAGCAGTCCCACTTTCACACCCACACGAAGTTTTTGTCAATGTCACTGTGCCCAGCAGTGATCTGAGTCATGGGATATTTTCATGCAGTGACTGAGAGTAGTTGAGATAATTTGCCATAGTTGTTCAGAATAATCTAGATAGAAAAATCTCAAACACCACGTTTGTTTACCTGCCATGTACTGGGCATTATTTTTCATCTTCACAGTAGTCTTACAGTTGAGGCAGTTTTGCAGTTGAAAAACTGAGACTTAGAGAGGTGAAGGAGCTTCGCGCTGCCCTGAGATCCCCCGGCTGGGGTTGGGAGTGGAGTGGGGATCGGAACTCGGTTCCTGGACTGTGCGTGCTCGCTCACTTTAGGGTGCAAGTTAACATGCTTTGCAGTGGTCATGTGTACATGGCTTTCTTGTTGAGGTGGCTTATAGGTCTTAAGATAATGCCACTTGCAAAATTAAGTTCAAGCTAAAGTTTGGTATCCTGTGCTCATAGAATTTTATAGGCGATAGTGTTCCTATAAAATCTTTAAATTGTTTAAATTAAGTACGTAACTTTGCTATGGTTGGTTTTCTTTTCCACTATAAAACTACCCTCCTTCCTTTTCCCCGTCCTCACACCTTCCCCTCCCTCCTCCTCCTCCTCCCCGAGCTTCCTGTTTGTCCCGGAGTTCTTGTGCGCAGTGGCCTGTAGGAGGTGGTTTGCAACCTGGAGCAGCCACGACAAGCTGAAAAAGCACGGTCTGTGCATGTTTCTTCACTGAGAAGATGCCATTTGAAGATAGGAAATGCCGTGGATAGAAAGGATTATATATGTGTGCACAGGTGATGGAGAAAATAGATAGTCTCTGCTATTTCCCTATTCCAGTTTAGGTATAAGGGCTACAGTACATGTTATTATATTCTGATAATTGTTGTTTTTCAGTACTGGAGATTAGAACTACATCCCAGCCTGTTTTAATTTTTATTTTGAGACAAGGTCTTACTAAGTTATCCAGGTTAGGCTCAAACTTGTGATCCTCCTGCGCCAGCTCCCCAGAGCACTGGGATTCCAGGTGTGTGCCACAACGCCTGACTGGAGGGATACTCATGTTACTTTGTTTATGTACTTGCTTCCTTTGATGTATCCCTTTGACTAGAATCCAGGAGCAGACAGAACAGCTTCTAGTTGGTTGCTATGTCTTCCCTTCACCTGTAGGTGGCAATGACAGCATTCATAAGGCCCGTTGTGTTCGTCACTAAGATTTCTGAGTTTGGATCCTGGAAACACTAGAGGCTACTGAGGTTCCATAATTCTGGCTTCTTCCCTGAAAATGGAGAAAGGGGAAAATGAAAACATTTTTCCAGTTGTTAGATAAAGGCTGGGACCAGGCATCCAAGCATAAACTGTCAGCTCTAATCAGGTCTTCACAGGGAAGTTTTCTGTAGTGTTTGTAGACACATAGATTCACATTCTTGGGAGCAGAGATAGACAAGACTAAGCATAGCAGCCTAGTTCCTCTCTTGTCCAGAACAAAAAGAAGGTAAGATATACCCCTCATTTCTACTCAGGAATGGAAGGGTCAGAGATTGTAGTTTTGTGGTTAGAGACCTCCAAGTTTTTCTTCTTCTTTTTTAATCATGAGCCTCTCCATTTTTCTTCTTCCACTCTTCCTCACCCCAGCTCATCTCCTTTGTCCTGGTTGTGTATTGATCACGTCTTCCCATAAATTGGACTCAATACAGAGAAAAAATGTCAAGGAGACTCACGTGCACTGTCTCTTGAGAATAGCATACCAGTATGTTTAGCATAATATTTCAAGCTATTTCACCCACCCTGCAGATAAAACTTGGCATAGTTTAAAGACCTGTGTGGTTTGTAGCACAAAATGTGAGCAACACTAACATTTATTAGAGTTTACTATAGATATGAAGATACTTGATCGGAATCCACTGCATGGAGTCACTCTTCTCTGGCTTCCAGCAGGAACTAAAATATAATATGTAACCAGTGGATGCTTTTATCAGAATAATTAGACGAGAGTTTTGTATCTACTCAGACCGCACTGAACCCCAAAACCCATGAATTTTCCGGGGCTTCGGCTAGGTTTGCCTGAAAGTCTAGTGAATATAAAAGCGTGAGCAGGGGAGGGCACATGGTGGCGTGACAAGCTGTTTGCCAGAGTCCTGTGCGGGTTCCTTGATCTGAGCAATCCTCCTGATGTACCTGAGTTCCCTGTCTTTTTTCATTGTGTGTCTTGGCACATGGCCGCTTTTTAATCCTCTGAGTGTGCTCGACTGTGTCATTATGTTCAACAACAGTCTATAGCTCCTCCGGCCCTGCAGCTCCTCGTAATCTCAGGCCACGTGTGTTTTATGTAGACATAACTGGAGATAATCAGGGTGAGATGAGATCACTAGGTCGTTTTACTCTGAGGCTTAACAGGGAAAACTGTAATCTTTCCTGAAGAGACAGAACTGGAGACAAAAATAATTAGTTTCTTTCTTTAGAAAGGCAGGCTCCTACATCATTATCATTTCTATTTGGGGCTTCATGTTAGTGCTAGATGACAGCAAGTTCATTTCATGAGACAGTTTTGTGAAAAGGTTATTTTATATGAATTTTGTACCTTCTTAAACTCATTAAGGGTAAAAAAAATAAATAAATAACCCTAAGTACTTTATAGATCTCAGTTGTCTTTGTTTTAGCCACATAGGAAGTAGAAAGACTCTCCCTTCTTATGTGAGTAAAATGCTGAGCTGTTGTCCAAATGCAGTTGCCTTCCTGGTATTCAGGTGCCCTGGCCTGAGGTTTGGGTAGCACTGCAGAAATCACCCTCCTTCAGAGCTTCCAAGTGATACAGCGTAAAAAATGTCACTCCCAACCTGTCAGTTGTCTGATTCACTGAGCTCATGTTCTCCCAAACTGAAGAATGAATTCTAAGGGAAACAGAGATTAAGAGTAGGAAACATTTATTAAAAGTGACAGCTCCTAAGACACAGGCAGGGGGACCCCAAAGTGGGTTGCTGTGAAGCGCATTTCTCAGAGGAAGTTTTACAGAGCAAAATCACAGGTGTGTACAAAATCACAAAGTGAGTACAAGATGGGGTGAAAACTGTGATCAGCCAATAAGGTTACACATCTAGCTTGGTCAGTAATATTGATCCTGTGGGAAGCAGGTCACATACCAAGTGTACATGGAAAGAACAGACATTTTAAGGAAGGGATGAATGAGGAGGTCCTGGTCACCCAGGTGGGTGACTGATGTCTAGCTAGACATTTTGGAACAGGTGATACCAGTGATAGTATGCTCTTCAATTTATTGCTTATCCATCGAGGAGGCACACAGGCCTGGTCATTCCATCGTTATCTTGAGGCCTGGTTCAACAGGTGCACCTTGAGCCACAGTTGTAATGGTTCTCGGCTTCTGCACTGACTCCCTTGAGGGCCTCGCCCAGCCTGGCTGCCTGTCACATTTGTACCCGACTTAGTTATCTGTCATCCAAGCATGTTGCTGTTTAGTACCAGCAGGGGACACTCGATTTCCAGAGAGGGCCTCACCAAAATGGTGGAAATTCTTTTTCCTGACAGAAGTGGAATCCAAAAAAAGATTTTTTTTTGTCCTGGATTTTACAGCTGTAAGTGGATCCAATCTGGGATTTAAATGATTTGACAAAGCCCTTTTGGTGGAGACAAAGCTAATAGCCAAATTTGCACTGAAATAGGAAAAATGAAAAGTTTAAAAATTGAAACAAAATTGAGTTTCAAACCATATGTGCTGTGGGAGAGTTGGAGGTAGGTAGCACTAGAACCTTTCGGGGCGGGAGGTGGCGGTAGGGAACCGAGAGTACCCCACCCATGCAGTGGGGGTGGGAGATGGGGGATCCGGAGAAGCCCAGGTGGGTCTGACATTTTTTCTACCCCGGCCACATGATTCACTGGAAGTTCAGAAAAGACCCCAAAGCATTTGTAGCACCTCTCCCTTCTTCTTCACCCCCAGTTCCTTCTTCAGTAGCTTTCCTTGCTAATTAACACTGGCTCCGCAGGGATATTTACCTTTTCTCTGCTGGATTCCTGCGGTTTTGAAAGAATTCAGGTACTTGCTGGTTGCCAAGGAATTCATATTACCTCACAGGCTGCACAGTGTCCAGAATCTGCCACAGCAGCAGGGGGGGGGAAGAGACACAGAAAAGGGGGAGAAACCCTCCCCAGTGCTCATTGTCACCCTCCCTGGCAGGCCCCGGCTGTTTGTGAAGTTTGAGTCATTTCTGGCTCTGAAGACAGAGGATCAGGCTGGTAATCCCCTCCCAGACGCTCTGCAGGGCGCTGCCTAGTCACTGCCGTATTTTGGCAGCCCCGAGGCTGCAGCTGGCTGACAGCAGATCAGAGAGCAGTTGGGCCTCTTGTTCTCTTCCATAAGATTTTTCTGGGTCAGGCCAGGATGGAACCCAGTGGCTCCTGGCAGGTCTGCCCAAGGTGCCGTCTCTTCACGGTCCAGGCCTCTGTGGCTCAGCCTGGCTACACCTGCTGAAAGATGAGTCACTCGAGCACCACAGCTCGGACTCCTTGGGGTTGACCTCATCTCTTCTTCGAACATTTGTGGGGAACACAGAAAGCAGAGCTAACGAGACGAGGTTTAACTGTCCTGCATCTAGACTCTAAGACGGACCGCAGGAATATATGGTGTCAGATTCTTAAAAGAGCAGAATAACTTTTGAATAAGAAAAAAAAGTTTACAGGATCCCACTAACTTATTACTTTCCTGTTCTGGTTCTCTATTGGTGAAGGTTTTGGAACATGCAACTCAGGTGTGGTTTCTTCCAATGCTTCCAAGTACCTGCATGCTATTTGACTTACACTGAGGTTATGTCCCCATAAACCCATTGTAAGTCACAGGTGCATTCTGGACGCCTACGTTACTGAACACCTAAGCTCTATAGCAGGGGCAGCTAGCGAGGTCAGTTGTTAACCTCTGGTCACATGGGGACTGGAAGCGGTGGACTCTGTATGCCCACCGCCGTGAGCGTATTATATCATAGTGTGTAGTGCTAGCCTGAGGAAAGGTCAAAATTCAAAATTGGAGGTATAGTTTCTACTGGATGTGTATCACTTTCACATCATAGGGTGGAAAGAAATTGTGAGTGTAACGATAAGAAGTTGGAGACCATCTGTGCACACCTGACACTGAAATCCTTTCTACACACTTGCTCTCACACACACGTACACACTCACTCTTAAGTTTTAGACAGGTTAATACCTTTGTTTTGATTCCAAATGAGAAAAAAGTGTTTGATATAAGAAGTTAGTTAGAATAAAAACAATCTACATTAGTTTTCAGAATGGAAAAAAAAAGCATATAATTTTATGTTCATTAGTAGGCTGTGAATTAGTGTCCAGGGCTTGAGGTTTAACCAAGAGAGTAACCCCACCCCCACCCCCCACTTCTTAGCTTAAAGGCCAGGGCTCTGAAGTTCTATTGTAAGAGCTTTCTTAAATCTTGACCTTGTCCAGAGAGAGATTCAAGACTGGATTCGCAATGCGCAATTGCAGTCTGTGTTTAAGTGTTTGCCAGCCTGGTCACGGAGAACATAGGAAAATGTTCTCTTTTCGGTTGTTGCTAACAGATTTTGTTGAAGCTGGGCATGGTAGCACACTTCGGTAATCCCAGATACTTGGGAGGCTGAGGGGTGGGCGACTTAGGGGGAGCTTGTCTCAAAACAAACAATAAAAAGGGGATGTAGTTCAGTGGTAGAATTCCCAGAAAAACAATCACAAGAAGTGTGAGTTGCACCTATAGGTAAAGGTCTGATTTAAAGGTCTCAAACCTGAATGCTCACAGGCATTCCCTAAGGGAAGTTGCCAGGAGGAAAGGCAGGAGTGGGGAGCATCTGTCTCTTTTAAACATTTACACGTGGTATTATGGTACTGCCAGCAGCTCACACATACTAGAATTGCCAGAGCTAATATTATTTGGTTTTTTGAGACAGGGTCTCGCCTTGTAGTTCAGACGGGCTCTGAGCTCACTATGTCGCCCAGGCCAGCCTCAAACTCACAGCAATCCTCCCACCTCTGCTCCCTGAGTGCTGGGATTACAGGCATGAGGCACCAGCCCGGCATTGTGCTATCTAGTACTGATTGCTGGTGGGCGTGAGTCACCACCCCCAGTATTGTTGTATGTGGTTACTGGGATCGAACTGGGAACCTTGGTGCTTGCGGAGCAGATGCTGGAACCACTGAGCTGAATCCCCGGTCCCCCAGAGCTAATGGTTTTGAAAGGAAGGCCAAATATCTAGATTTTTATTGTGAAACTTACCAAGTTTTTCAGACTTAATTTTGAACATATAGAAAAGCTACAAAAATAGTGTAAAGACTGCCTCTTTACCCTGTGTCTAAAGACCCCATTAGAACCTGCCAGTTGTCCGAAAAATGTTCTCTGTGACCAGATGACCCAGTTGAGGATCTCATGTTCAGATATCAGCTGTCCAGTCTCTTTAGTCTCCTTCAGTCTGGAGCAGCTCCTCAGTCTTTCTGTTATTTTCACAACCTCAGCATTTTTGAGGATTACAGACCAGTCATTTTGTAGATTTTCCCTCAATTTGGGTTTGCCTGTATTTTCTTACAGTTAAACTAGGTTTATGTATCTGGGGCCAGAATACCGCAGAAGTGATGGTAGTTCTCATTGCGTGTCTCTGATGGCCTATGGGAACAATTTTCTGGCCTAGGACCCTTTGATTAAGGGGATTTCAACACTGTAACTCCGTTAGAAAGTCATTATGCCTTTTGTGTTTTATGAAAAAGACACATGAATTTATGTACAGTATTATTCTTTATCCTGTTTTCACCCAGTAACTATAATATCTGCAGATTTTTTTCCTGAATTAATTATTGCATATAATGCTTACATGATTCCAAATGATTTTCTGATTCTACCCTTTCTCTCCCTTTTCTTTATTTATTCTGATATTTTACCTCAAGTAAGAGCCTTTTCTTCTCATCTTTTCATTTACTGTCCTAATGAAGACTCAAAGATTTCTATTTTCTTTAAGGGTTCTTTTATTATAGGTTACATTGATGCTGCAGTTTGCAAGGCTTAGCCAGAGGGAACCTCACCGCGCTGGCTTATGTGTCTTTTTGACATGTCCCCATCATTTTATGAGCACAAGATGTTTCAGGCTCATTTTGTTCGTTTCTCTTACCTGACCCTTCAGTAAGTCATGTATCCAAGGGGCACTGGTTGCTTTGTCAGGGACAAGTAGTACTTAGTAATCAATACTTGAGTGCTGGGAAGCTCCTTGCACTGTATACCTTTGGAAACATATACGTACATGGACAATGACCTCTGTATTTATTTCTATCCTTGTCCCTGCATTGAAAATAGTTAATATTAGTACTTCCAATTCCAGTTCAGAACTACATCCTAGCCTTTCTCCTTTCCATATTTTAAACTCTCTGTTCCAATAGTGAGAAGTCTATCTCCCATTAGCTTTAGTATATATTCAGTTCCTTTGAACATAGTGGACCTCTTTACTTTCCCAGGCTACCACCCCCACTTAGAGACCTACCTTGTGTGGATTTAGGCTCCTGTTTAGGCAACCTCTGGTGCTACTTCAGGGCTCCCTTTCTACCCCATCCCCCATCCACCTCCTCTTTATGGGCTGGACTGGGCTACAGTCGAGTAGTAGGCACGTTTACCACATGTAAATGTTTAAAAGAGACAGTCAAGTAGTCAAGTAATTCACATTTTAAAAAGCAAAGAATCAAAACAAAACATCAAAAAGTTTGTTGTAGCTTAATCTGTTAATCAGAACTTGACTGGTAGACCAGATCTTTGACTAGTGTGACCCTTGGTCTGGACAACAATGAGAATGTGATCAAAGAATAAATATCATCTGTTGAATGTAGATTTTCAAGAGACCTGAACAATCTAACTGGGTTAGGAAGAAAGATGAGCACGTATTCCTCCCTTCTTCCCTGTGGTCTTTTGCTTTGTCCATTGGGCTAAGTGAACTACAGAGTTGCCTCCTGGGGCAACTTTTCTATTAACTTAAGGATTTTTTTCTTTCTATTTATTACTGCTTACTGCTTCTTAGGTTTTGCAGAATCCCATTCTTTTTCCTTCCTAACCTTGTCCTTGCTGAAGTTTCAGAATATGATGACCCAGTGAAAGGAAAATTAGGAGGAAGAGTGATTTTGTGCACATACATTTCCATTGAGAAAAGGATTGTAGGAATGGATATATGTGTTGGGATCCAGATCTACCCAGCTGTGGGATTTTGCCATACTTTTATTGACCAAGTTGACCAAGTTAGATCAGGTTCTCCCAGTCAGCAGAGATGAGAAGCCTCTTTCCTGAAGCAGAACATTCCCCTCCCTCCAAGTAGAGGATGGTGAGAAGTATGTCAGTCACTGTGAGGTACCGCTGGGTCAGGACAGGCTGTCTGTGGAGGCCAGCCTCAGCCCCCCTATGTGTTGCCCAGGAATTCAAAATGACTATCTTCCATCTGCTTGGAGAATCATGGTCGATGGAGGATCAGGTATAAAGGCGAGGCTTAGCCAGTGACGAAGAGTTCGCTGTTAATTCTCGGAAGTTTGTTGAAAACCTGAGGTCATCTAAAGCATAAACACAGCGCTTGTCAAACTCTTGTCCTTTAGCCATACATGCGTGGTCAGAATTCTCTCGTTGTCCACATCCTTTTCCTGGTCTCCTGTTTGTTTTAGTTTTTTGAGTTTAACTCTGTTTTTCTTCTCACTAGTATTTCTTTGGCTCTTGTATATTTCTGATACGGGGAATTAGGGAGTGCAGATAGTGGGTGGGTGAGAAGAAATGGAGAAGAGAAAAAGTTTTAAATGCTGACCTTTAATGTGGTTAAGTATTCATGTTGACTTCATAGTCTGGATCAGCATATGTAAATAATTTGTAAATCATATGAAAATAAAGTTGTGGCCTTCCAGGTTTTATTCACACACTTGGATCTGCCTCTTGGGAAAACCACTTTGGGATGGGTGATATGGTTTTAGAGCTATGTAAACAGGGCTTGATATTTACCATATCCGTTTGCCTTGAGTGGCCTTTTGTTGATACTGAACATCACTGGAAAGTTTTCTCTTTCCCCGCTTACTTCCTTCAGAGGCACATATATTTTATGCTTTGGTCTTCTCTTGACAGAAGTCCAGGGTATCAGATTGCTGTCCTGTTTCTCTAGGATCCATGTTTATAGTCTCACTGTCTTTTGCCTTCCTTCCAGATTCAGGAATTAGTCCCTTGTGCTATACCCATTTTATGCTGTTCTGCTTTGTCTGCTGTTAATGTGGCCATTGTTCTTCTTTTGAAATGAAATACTATAGATCTGTTCTCTTTCTGAGGACGTGTCTGTCTGTAAGGCTGTTCTGCTGTACTGTCCTTTTCTCTTAACTTCCCATGTATCATGTTGTCTGACCAGCCCCTGTGTGGACACTCAGCATTTCCCCACCAGCTAATGCCATTTTCCCTGGTGTCTCATGCAGTTTCCTGGCTTGTGAGTAACCGTACTTGGCAATTTCTCATCCTTCCTATGGATACAAAGTTCTGTGTCAGAGAAGCAGCATTTCATAGTGGTTAAGACCAAGGGTTTTAGAGTCCGTGTAATCTTGGGCAGTTACTTAATCTCCCTGGGTCATACTGAGTTCTTGTATCTGTTTTAAAATTTAGATGTACTGTGACCTACTTTCATAAGGCTTTGAAAGGATTGAGTTTCTATGTGATATTAGATATAAAACAGGGATTCACTAGGCATTAATTAGATAATGACATCACCCTCCTTTTAAAATTATTATTGTTGTTGTTATTACTATTATTATTATTTCCCTGAGCCTTAGGTGTAGGTTCTTTCTTCTTTCTTTCCTTCCTTTTTTTTTTTTTTTTGAGACAGGGTCTCATTGTCCAGCTTAGGTTGACCTTGAAGACTCAACTGTGTAGCCCCGGCTGGCCTCCAACTTGCAGCAGTCTACCTGCCTCCATCCTCTTGCCTCAGCCTCCCAAGTACTGGGATTACAAGCATGTGCCATCATACCTGGCTAGCTTCGGTTTCCTTGAAACTCTGATCCTGACTCAAGCTGTGTCCTTCTATCAGGTTTGCAACGGTGCGATATGATCAAGGAGCCAAGAACATTCGGAACCAGTTCATGCACCTGACAAACTACAGCGTGAATAAGAAAAGTGGAGACTATGTAAGGTACTGGCCGTGTCTGAGCTCAGAGTCAGGGGAGTCGGTGCGGTTGTGGAGGGGAAGTTAACGTCTTTCACTGGAGTGTAACGTGGAGTTTCTGGCCCTGGAGCCCTCACAGAAGGCTCATGCAGTTGTAGAGCTGCCTTTCTCCACCATACTATGCCTTCATCATTTTATTTTCCTCATTGTCTTTCTTCACTTGACTCGAGTGTGGGAATTTAATAGACATATTAAATTGTTTTTTGTTGTGTTTTGTTTGTTTAGCTGAGATAAGGTCTTGCTATGTTGTTTAGGCTGGCCTTGAACTCACTATATACCCCAGACTGGCCTCTAACTCACAAGGATCCTTCTGCCTCAGCGTCCCAAGTACTGGGATTCTAGGTGTACCTCACTGTGCCTGGAAGAACTTTCTAGAAGTCAAGAAATGAGATCATTTCAGCACTTGGAAAACATAGCAAAAGCTTAAAAATATGTGCACCGTTTGACACAGATGTTCCATTTCTAGGAACTTAGAACTTAACCTTAAGAAATAGAGGATGTCTGCATAGGATCAGAGATAAGAATGTTTTTTTACTGTGTACTATTAGGTGGCATGTGCACATCATGAGACAGTATATGCAACTGGATTTCCTGGTTGAATAGATAGCTATCTAAAGCTATTTTTGTTGAGAGAAAAAAGAGGAGGTACACTGAGATGTTAACTGTGCCTAACAGGAAGGGGTGGGATTGTGAGTGGGTGATTTTTGTTTTCTTCCACATGACTTTGTGCATTTTCAAAATTTTGTTTGATCAAGAAAAAAAGAGAGAGAGAAATAAAACCATGTCAGAAAAGAATGTAGGGGAAGGAAGGAGTACCAACACAGCTGTGTGGAAATATTCCCCTTGCTCTGTTTTCTTTCATCCTGATAATTTTGCCAGAAAGTGGAAAAATAGAAAAGAAACCCAAACAGTCACTTTTGACTCAGACTAAAAATAGGTACCTAGCATGTCCAAAGAAAGAAAGGAAGGAAGGAGTCTGGAAGTGGGGGGATAGCTGCAGAATCTACGTGGGTTTCGGTGAGTGGCCTGTGCCCACTGCTTTGCACTGGGTGCTGATACCGGGTCCTTCACTGAGGAAGAGAGCAGCTTGCAGCTGGCGTAGAGGGTGGGATGGCAGCAGGGATTGAGAGGGCAGCCGCAGGTCACAAGCTCCAGGCCAAGGACTTGTCAGCATGCGTGGGCACCTGCCCCTCTTGCCATGACAGCAGTGGGGCACTTCCTCTCCCGACTGTACTCCTGTGTGTTCTCCCTTCCGGGATGACTCCGTCTACCACACAAGGAGGAAGCTTCTTCTCATGCCCAGGCAATTCTGAGTGCCACATGAGATCATCTCACCCACTGGTCCCTGTTGGCCTCTGGTCTGAAAATGGCATTCAAGGTAGACTCATGACATTTACCTCAAGGGCAAGGTGGATATCCCCACTCCTATTCACATATTGGCATTGTTTTTAAATTTGTTTACTTTTGTTCACTCTTCTATAATTGTTTGGTTCGGGAAGAATTTACCACCTTTTCCCCTGCCATTTTCAATAGGGCAAACAAAGTGTATTTTAATTTTCTTTTAAGAAATCAGTAAATTGGTACGTAGGGATCCTTAACTGAAAAAGTGGGTGAGTGCAGGTTAGCAAAATGAGTGGTGTCCCGCAAACTTAAAGACTATTTATGAAGAGCTTTGTTTATGCAGCCTGGGCGTCATGCAATATATGACTTTGATTCATTAATTCCTTCCAGTTGTGATGACCCGGAAGTGGAGGATTATGGGAACAAATGGAGCATGAGTGCTATGCTGAGGTACCTGAAACAAGAAGGCAGAGATACAACTGGTGAGTTTCAGCCCTCCTCCTCCTTGATTCGTCTTTGTACAGTTCACCATTGTCTCTTGCCAGGAGTCCTTCTTATAATTCTGACAGTATTGCTGAGACACCCAGTCATCACCCACCCGAGATGATTTGCTCTCGGTGTCACTTTTTCCTGAGGTTTATAAAACGGGAACAGGCTTTCCATTACTCTCCAAATCCTTTTTCTTATTTCTAGTTTGGGAGGCATAACTTTTTGCTTTATCCCTTCGTGAGTTTACTCCTCTTGAAGATTGAACTGCTAACTAAAAGACAACTCGCTTTTTCTATAACAAATTGCATATCTCTGGATTGGCCCTGACTTCTAATTTTTCTAAATGAATCTCTTTGGTTCCTGTTGTTGAGTTGGGAAGAGGGAGAGTGGAGTCTGAGTACAGGCTGGAGGCAGAGTGGGCACAGGGGCTGAGCCTGAGCAGAACAGTGTCTCTGTCCTCAAGGGGAGAGTGGGTAGGGCGGAGTGAGGGGGGCAGGCAGACCCCTTGCCCACTCTGTCTGTCCACAGTCTTAGGAGACCCCTAGGCAGCTACTCGAGCCTGTCCTCAGCTGTATCAGCCTGTCCATGGCTGTGTCTGCCCGTGCAGTCCCCACTCCCAGGACTGTAGTACGGAAGCTTTCTGAACAGGAGCACATGCTTTTGTAACTGCATTGTGACCTGGTCCTGCTCACGTGTGCACTTCAGTGTTTCCTCCTCCTTCATTCTGAAATTCTTTTCTGCAGCATTGATGGCCCACGTGGAAGACCTCATCATCAAGACCATAATCTCTGCTGAGCTCGCTATCGCTACCGCTTGTAAGACCTTTGTTCCTTATCGCAGCAGTTGCTTTGGTAAGGAGCCTCGAGAAGCTTGGGACAGTTTGGAGGAGGATCCTGCCAGGTTGGGACAGGATTCTGGGGTAGAGATGTTAGTGATGTGCGGGAATGAGAGGTACGTGATACGTGATGGGCTTGGTTTCTTTCTGAGCTCAAATAGCTCACACAGAGTCCACTGAGGGGCTGGTGGTGAGCCTTAAGTAGAAGTCCCCTGAGGAGTAACTAGCCTTCGGTGTGGGAGGCAGGATTGGAACTGAGCGGAGGTCTCTCGGAGTACAGTCAGAAGGAGTCTGCAACGGACTGTCCTGGAATCCAGCTCTAACAAATATATTCCAGAGCTCTTTGGCAGCCAGAGTGGGAACTGTTCCAAGAAGCCCTGGCTGGTACCAGTGTGTGCTTTCTCCTACTTTCTGATAGTTCCTTTTTTTGTTTGTTTTAGTCTTCTTTCTAGTGAGTTCTTTTTCTCCTCTTCTCTCTCTTCTCCCTCTTCTTCTCCTCCTCCTCCTCCTCCTCCTCCTCCTTCTTCTTCTTCTTCTTCTTCTTCTTCTTCTTCTTCTTCTTCTTCTTCTTCTGCTTCTTCTTCTGCTTCTTCTTCCTCTTTTTCTTTCTCATCGTTTTTCCTCCTCTTCTTTCTCTTCTTCTCTTCCTCTCTACTCCATTCCCAACCTTCTGATTGTATTTAGAGGGGATAGCAGGCAGTTTTCAAATGCTGAGTTGGGACATCCATTACTCCTGACCCCACTACCTGCGGCATTGAGAGTGTGCATGCACGTTTGCTTTCTCCTTTCATCACCGGTAATGTCTGGAAAGTCATAGAGGCTTTCAGCAGGGGCTGTGCTGCTTGGTAAAATGGACTCAGGCCTCTGATAGGTTGATGAGAGCATAGTGAGACAGTAAACGGCGTGGCTTGCTTAGGAGCTGAGGAATGGGCTTCAGAGCCGGGCAGCCTGCATTTGAAACCCATTTGCACCTAGTGCTAGCTTCTTGGTGATTTCAGTAAGTTAATCTGTTTTCTTAACTGTGAAGTGGCAGCTGCCATGATGTCTACTTCTTAAGAGTACCATGAAGATCAAACAGAGTGGTGCGCACAAGTGCTTGGCACAGGTCTGGTCCTTCCACACCCTCAATAAAAACTATTTTCTTATTATTTCTATAATTAGTCATTATAACTCTTGATCTATTTAAGGGCCTATAACAGTCTGTGCTTAAGAGGCATTCAAATAAGGGAACTGTTGAGACTCTAAATTGAAGATGTAGATAAATCTGGACCTAAAATTGGGGGATAAAAAGGTATAATACCACATTAAAATGGATATCGATCTGACCCCAGCTGACTTTTCCCTCCCTTGTCTGACAGCCCAGCTGTTCCCTCCTACATCTCCCAGCATGCTCTGCTCTGTGCCTCAGAGAGGGCCTCATTTCTGTTGTCCTCCTTGAAAACCGTCCTGTTAGCCTTGCTCACCAGCTGCTTTTCTAAGACTCCGCTCCTCAGGAAGCCTTGCCTCGCACAGAGCCTTGTTGTGTCTCCTCCATGTTGTTCTAGGCTGGTTTCCTTCTTCCCATCATTTCGTGATTTTTGGTTCACAGCCCTGCTTGCCCTATGACCTCTGGGTTTATCTTCTTGAGTTCTTTACAGTCTGTGTCACCTTTCCCACCTCACTGTGTTTCTTCTGCCATTTTCTCCATTCCCCAGGGACATTTTCCAACACTTGGCCTTAACACCAGCTTTATTTATTCTGTGTCTGGACCATTTTTCTTGTGTCATTTTACCCCCTAGATTGCTTATACTTTTCAAGACAAAGCTAAGTATCCTTTCTTTGGAGACCTCTCTTTTAATTCCGCTTGTCAAAGTTAAACAGTCTCAGCCCTAGCCCCTATCCTCTGTTCATAACGCTTCACCAGCCCCTGCGTGTCAACTGGTAACCATTTATTTGCCCGTGTTTCCTACCCAATGGACGCTCCTGGAGGACATTGACATGCTCTCCATGGATTTTGCCCCTGCAGTACGGAGCACTCTTAGAGGGCATTTGGAAATGCTTGCTCAATGAGTACTGGTGCTTGTGCTAACTGCCTTTTCTGGCCTGACAGGAGGCTTCCTAGTGGACCTATTTTGTAAGGGCCTAGAGCTCTTACAGTTATTTTACTGTGTTTGAGGATAGTGATGGGGGTATAACATAGAACTCTAAACCCTCATTCAATTAAAATAGTAAATAAAGGTTTCTTTTCTACATCTACTCTGTTTTATATGAAAGTAAATTTCTCAGTCAGGTGTGGTGGTACACACCTCTAAATCTTAGCACTCAGGAGGCTGAGGCAGAAGGATGGCCGTAAGTTGTGAGGCCCATCTGAGCTACATAGTTCAAGGCCAGCCTGAACTACACAGTGAGACCTTGTCTCCAAAAAATAAAACAAAATAAAAGAAAGTAAATTTCTCATAACCCTTGTTATAAGAATCTTTGTTCTAAGGAGTTAATCATGAAAGCTTCTCTAAACATTTCCTTTTCTATGTTGTTTTATTACCTAATTGTCTTTTAGAAACTTAGGCCTTTATCAGACTTCATGGCAGTAGAAGATTTTGATGGAAAAGTAGTGGTGACTTCCTCTGACTCAGTGAACTACTCCCGAGTCCACAGGATCAGCACGGGTCTCCTTTCTCCCCTGCTGCTTGCGTTCATTTTCAGTCAACCAAGTGCATCTGGAGTTTTTTAAGTTGTTGACTGCCTTCTTGGCTTTTGTGGTTCTTCTTCTACTTCCTGTCAGCCCTGGGATTTTGTGTGCTTCCTTAGCCTCCCCTGGGCAGATACGATTCTGTATATGTGAGTGTGTTTGGATGAATCTCTTTGTCTCCTATGACTTCGGCTCCCCTGAGGTTTAAGTTACAAGGAGTAAGCTTTTTTTTTTTTTTTTCATTTGTGTTCGAGTAAACAGGAATTGAGAGTTTCCCAGAAGATTCTTGCTTAAGCAGAGCATTGGTGCTTTTAGGGGAAGCAAGTCATTGAGGGATGGGGTTCCCAGTCCCCTTCTGGTCATTGTTGCTGACCTCCTACCTTCTGATTCTGCCGAGGGCATTCTGTTGCCACCTGAGGGTTTGTCCTGTGGTTTCTTCTGCACCCATGACTTCCACCTGTAATGTCCAGCCATCTTGCCAGGGACCTTCAGTTACCTCATTCATACCTTTTATTGACACATTTAATTTTTTTTTTCAGTTTCTGCCATATTAGCCTTTGAGCAGAGCCTACCATCGACAGTTTGTTCCTCTCAAAGCAGATTTTACGCAGGATAATGAATTTATACACACATATCTGGTTGGTGTCATCAGTTTTACGTATAGGCTTAGAAGCCTTCACAGACTACTGAGGTGTAGCCTTTCATTGCCTCTTCAAAGAAGATTTTACGTCTGGGAGGACCTTAGAAAATAAGTAGTCCAGCTATCAAAATGGAGACCTGGAGAAATGAATCCCCTTCTCAGGTTCTGTGGCTGGGGAAGTAAAGAGCTCAGATGAACGAGGCCGGAGAAGTGGAATTTGGCAGGAGCCCGGGCAGTCACAGCATCGCGATCACAGGACTTCAGTTGTGTAATTTTTGATGCCTCCTCCAGTAAAACAGATTTTGTCAGTCCTATTATTGTTGCCTCCCGAGATAGTGAAAATGTGATGCTATATGAGGATGTGCTTCACTAGCATCTCTTTAAATATGCAGAGGAAATTGGCACCACGAGATCATTATGAGAAAAGCTCTTTGACCAGTTGACAAAAAACAGCCAAAAACAACAGGATGTTAGCTGTCCGATAAATATGTTGCTGTGGATAGCAGTTTTATCTTTGTGTGTGAGGATGGCTGAGGTGACGAGCTGTATCTGGTCCTCTGCAGTGTCGGATCATGAGGACCAGCTGTGGGATCACTGACGGCACTGCTGAGCTCGGCCTTATGTTACTGAGAGCAGTGACTTGGTTGCTCAGACCAGCCATGCTCAGCTCCTCTTCTCTGTGTTGCTTCTGCCCTCGGCCATCTCACAGGGGAAGCCGACCCCCTTGGCGGAAGGACGTCCAGAAGTGACTGTGGATTGAGTGCAAGTAGGAAGCACACCAGTTAAAAAAAAAAAAAAAAGGAAAGTCGAAGTGTTCATTCACTTCATAAGATAATATCCTTTCCTGGCTTATGCCTGGCTTTGTTTAGGCTGGAAAGGAAGTTTACCTTAGCAGGGATTTCTGCGGGAAGTATCTGGGGTTTGTCAGACAAACCTTGTTTTTTCCCTGTTAGCCCTCAACAATGTTGTTGGTATTTACTACCAATCATATACTGTAAAACCCTTGTTTTATAGACAAGGAAAAGAGATTGAGAAAGGTTAAATAAGTTGTCCTAGGTCATGAGGCCAATAAATAGCAGCACCAAGTTTGGGAGCCAGGTCCCTCTGGCTCTTTGTCCACCCACGTAAAGACAAGTTGTGATGAGTCCGGCCGCTCTTGGCATTGCCTTGTTAGAATCCCGGATTCTCCCCTGTTCTCCTGTAACTGGATCTCAGGAAAAAACTATCTCATCTCCTCTAACAGGTTGGGGCCGAAAAGGGCTTTCTTTCCCCTGCAGTCAGTGGTGCCTCATTCTAGATGCTTCTTCCAAGGCTACCTGTATGTCTGGTAGTAGCCAGATACTATTTTGATTTCTTGGACTGATTCATGATTGACTTTGGGCCTTTTCTTTTATTAAGTTCATTTTCCACTGGGATCGGGGTCTGATTTTTTTTTTCCAAATTCTTCTACTGGACCCCATTAAAAAAACCTCTCTTAGCTTACAAATGCAAACCTAAAGCCCAGGTTTTCCTTTATTCCAAAAGATTTCAGTAACAGTGGGGACTGATTCATATCAGCACATTCCATTGACGTGGGGACCATCATCTCTTTGGGACTTTGTTTTTGTGGAAGTTTAGTGGACTGTTTCCATAATTAGTGGTGTTACATGTGTAATAATTTCTTATGCGCTGGATGAACCATTTCTCTAACAAATCTTTTTTTCCCCCTATCTTTTCCTTTTTCCATCTTTTATCAGGTTTTTTTTCTTAATATATCTTATTATGTAAAATTAGTCTTCATGTATGTTACTGTGAATTGAACCCAGGACCTTGTGTATCCTAAGAAAGCATTCTAGCATTGGGGTACCTTTCTAGTCCTTGTGAAATTCTTAATTCCTATTGTTCTTAGCATTGTTGATTTTGTTATGAATGTTACGTCATATAGATCAGGATTATTTTTGAGGGAAGTTATTAAATTGATTTTTAAATTGTTTTCAGGCCACCTTGTCTTTAAAAATTGTGTACTTTTTTTTGCTTGTATTTTTTCTTTTATATTCATATTTTTCTGTGTCTTAGTTTTGGAGAAGACTACTTGGTTTATAATGAAAGATGAGATGTGGCCTTGCCCTTACAGGGTGGGGGAGGGATGGGGTAAAATGATAAATGACAGCAAAGCAGAATGATTATAACCCTCTTGGAATACAAGAGTTAGCAGATTTGTCTACGGCAGCCAGGGAAAGCCATTCCTGAGAGACAATATAATATACAACATAAATATCACGTCGAGATGCGACATTTTTTGACATGGTAAGATGTGTGACTAGATGTAGCTGGCATGGAGTAGGGGTATAGGAGATAAGCTTATGTAAGTGGATTAACGCCAGATTATAAGGCTGGTAAGCTTGAATTTATCTTGCAGAAACTTTGACTGGAGGCTTCTGAGCAGGAGAATAATAGGATTATTACTTATTTCTTTAACTTCTATTATAGTGTATAATATATATATATTTATAATATATAATATATAATATATAATATATAATATATTATATATTATATAATATATATTTATAATATATATAATATATATTATATATATTATATA
Source organism: Petromus typicus (assembly GCA_004026965.1). NCBI lineage: Eukaryota > Metazoa > Chordata > Mammalia > Rodentia > Petromuridae > Petromus > Petromus typicus. The sequence goes on from PVIR01002179.1 coordinate 102,051, forward strand.
TATTATATATAATAATATATATTATATATAATAATATATATTATAATATATAATAATATATAATATATATTATATATATATATAACTTCTATACAGTTTATATTTTTTCTCCAAGAAAAACAGACAGGCTTCCTTACTTTTTGATCACAGCTCATGTCCACAGAACACACAAATGTCCCGAGACTAATTTCCTCGCCCCTCTGCAGTCAGTTCCCACCTTCCCCGTCATCTGGCAATCATGGATCTAAGTTTTGTTTCTCTGCCTTTCCCAAGAAGTCAAATAAATGGAATTGATATAGTTTGTAGAGTCTCGGCCTGGTTTCCTTAACTTGGTGGAAATGGAGCCTCATTAGAAGGCCATCTCACAGGGGAAGCTCCAGATGACCAAGTTCCAATAAAGGAAATACTGCCCAGTGTTACTAGTGGTGACCATTTTAAACTCCTACAGAAACAAATCTTTCTATTGCTAAAACACTTCACTGCCTGTCACTATGTGACTATTAGATTTTTTCTTTTAGAAAGGTCATTCTGATGGCCTTGGAAAATTCACTGCACTGGGGAGAGACAGTAGTAGGGAAACACAGGGGAGTTGCATCGTGACAATACACGCTTACCATGTGACCAAGCATTCCCACTCCTCGGTATTGACCTAGGAGAGATGGAACCATATGCTCATGCAAAAGCCTGTGCACACATACTGCAGCAGCTTTATTTGTAATGGCTAAACAAATGGAAACAGTACAAATATCAATCAATTGGATCAGATAAATTATAGTATGTCTGTATTGTGGAATATTACTCACCCATAGAAAGGAATGAACCACACTATTGATACATCTAAGAACATAGATAAATCTCTGACGCACACCACCAAGTTAAGGAAACCAGGCTGAGACTCTACAAACTATATCAGTTCCACTTATTTGACTTCTTGGGAAAGGTAGAAAAACAAAACTTAGATCCATGATTGCCAGATGACGGGGAAGGTCGGAATTGACTGCAGAGGGGCGAGGAAATTAGTCTCGGGACATTTGTGTGTTCTGTGGACATGAGCTGTGATCAAAAAGTAAGGAAGCCTGTCTGTTTTTCTTGGAGAAAAAATATACACAATGTATTTCATGACACAGAATGGGATGTTTGGGGCTGAGTGGGACTTCTGAAAGTGTGACATGTCTCACATGTATATCAAGGATTTCACAGTGTGATTTTCTTTGTAGAGAGGACTTCATTGGTACTAACATGCCAGGCTCCAAAGTTAACCTCTTATTTCTGAATTTATTAAATGACACAAAGCCTGCTTTACCCCTTTGCCATGAAAGTAGAAGAAAAATCATTGAAGAGTTCAGAAGCCATGAAAACGCAATCCTTGGCTCTGTCCCTACTTAAGTAACGTTAGTGGTGCAGGTGGCTTGTCACAATCCTTCTCTGCTACCACTGAGCTCCTCTTTACTCTTCCAACTTCCTACCTATAGACCAAGGGTTTTATTTTCTGTCTTGAAAGGAAAATTGAAACCATTAGAGAGGAGCACTAATAAATATATTTCCCACCGAGTTGTCTTCTTGACATGACTCCTAGAAGCAGGATCTTAGGTGTGAGGAATAGTGCCGGAAAGATCCTAGAGAGATGCCTTCCAGGGGCCCCTCTGCTTTCAGAGTGTGTGAGGGTGGTAGTGGAAGTCAGTCCTGAGCAAGCTCAAAGCACGATGGATATTGGATAGGTCCCATTCCTTTCCTTTCCTTTTTTTCTACATAAGCACAGCATGCTTGTTACGTTTTTGTGAGTGAGATGGCTGTCTTAGTAGAACTCAAGGATGTTAGTAGAGTGTATGATGAGAACATTGGAATTTTGTAGTGCTATTTTAAAATTACTTCTAGCACATGATTAACTTCTCTTAAACTTGAAAGATTTTTGCTTTAACTTTTACTTCCTGGTTATACTGTGTGAGTTTCCCAGCCTCTGATGGGAACTGCTCTAATCGAATCTTCCAGAACTTTGTGTGGTTGTGATGTGGAAAATGATCTTCTGTGTTGTGTTATATTTCTAGAACTGTACGGCTTTGACGTACTCATAGATTCTACTCTGAAGCCATGGTTGTTGGAAGTGAATCTCTCCCCTTCCTTGGCCTGGTAAGTCAGTTCCATCCACATGAAAAGGATAAACCTGTAAGTGCTACTAAAACACCTTCTTTTAGGGCCAGGAACATTTCTGTTGATGCTGGAAGACACAAATCATTAGTCAGAGATGACTTGAGTTTTAAAAATTTAGATGTGTTTTTTGAATTTATGGGGTGTTGTCAAAGTTCTTATGTCAAACAGGGCCGGTCTTCCTAGTCATTTGTGATCTATGTATTTACTATTGATTGGGCTTCTAAGAGGTGACTCTTGGATTTATCTTTATTTCCAGTTTTTTTTAAACGTTGTAAATTTTCTATTAAGTCTAAAGAGATGCATCAGATATTATGTTCCCTTTATTAGCAAAGGTTTATGCGTATTTCAGTCCTCAGAGACCAGAAAGGGATGAAGCTGGACAAAAGGCACCCTAGAAAATACCTGGTCCTTTTATCCTGTTCCATTTCCTGCTATCCATCCATGATGAAAGTCCAAAAACTTGAAACAATCTTCAGAATAGCTTTTGAAAGCCAGTCTTATTTTTTATAAGAACGAAACATTTTTCAATATGAGAGAGGATTCTGTTTATACGCGCAGTTACAGCCAGAATTTCTATTAGCTATATACTCTAAACAGAGAACCCTCGAGATTTATGCTGAAGACCACCCAGCTGCTGAGTTTTTAAGGATAAGAGCCACTGGCAGAATGCCAGGCAATCAAATAAAGACAGATTGACTACTTCGTTGAGTGGGAGTTTGGCTTACTTTCAATAGTAAGGTGTAAAGCTAGATACTACAGATGCTTGAGATGTTCTGCTACACTCTTGTGCAGGTCAGCCTTTTGCAGATTGCCCAATAAAGTATATTTGACAATGTCAGCCATCCCTAGAGTGAGCACAGGGCCCGGCGGCCAGGAGAACCTGTTCAGGAGGAAGACCTCAACGCTGAAGCCAGCGTGGCAGTCACCAGCACCGAGGGGCCTCTTCCTTTCCGTCCATGTTGTCTCTGTTTCCGTGGGAGATCCTGCCACATTATCTGCTGAGATTTTAGTGTGAATTTTGCTTATACTTTTTTTGCCCAGTTCGTAAGCCTACAAGCTTAAGGAGATTGATTGAGAACAGAAAGAATTAAAAGTACAAAGGTGGCCAAAGTTTCTCCTCTTGGATGTGAATGCCATTCGATGATTGCATCAGTGAATCAGTTTGGATGACAATCCCACTCCCCAAAGCATGTACTAAAAGTCAAACCCCTAAAATTCACTGTGATAATGAAGCAATATTCTTGACTTGTATAAAATTAAAATTGCACAAGACCTCATGGAATAAAAAGATTCTCTTTCAGGGACTCAATGTGTTAGTGCTGGGCCTACCTCACAGAGGATGCTTTTTAAACTAGGCTTTTATTTCTTGTATTTTTGCCCAGATTTCTTTTTCTTTTTCCGTGGATTTGATGTGCTTTGTGTTGCTTTCTCACTGATGTTTGGAAAGTTTGCTGCATTGGGACCCATTAGGAGGCAGTTACTCTGTTAGCTTATAGAATTATCAATAGTTCTTTTCTTTTTTCTGTTTTGTTAGTGATGCACCTCTGGACCTGAAGATTAAAGCCAGTATGATTTCAGATATGTTCACTGTTGTAGGTGAGTAGTAGTGTTTTCTGAACTGGACTCACATAAAAACGACCCAGCGCATCCATTCGGTCAGGCTCCGTAGGTACTGCCAACTGGCAGTTCCGAAGCCACGCCGAATGTTTTGTACTAAAAATTATATTTTCAGGGAAGTGTTTATATGTTTCTACTCCCCTTGGCTCCATTCTGTCCTGAGGTTGAACCACAACTAAGGCTGAGACCTGGGGCACAGGAATTATGAGCCGCAGCAGAGAATTAAGCAAAGATCTGCAGAAAGTGTATTTTTCTCTGAGCTGGGAAAGTGAAACCCACTGAAGAAGCCTTGTTACAAAAGAGACTGGCTGTGTTTCTGCTAGACAGTCTCCACTGGTCTCAACATGATCCTTTCTGTAGTAGTTCTATCCAGGATACCCAAGGAAGAAATCCCACTTTAAGTAGATAAGCCAAAACTTTGAAATGGAGATGGGCAGTCAGGTGGGTATGATGTGGATTTATTGTTGGCTTTTAAACGTCTCTCAAAAGACGTTATAAAACGTACTTGAGAGGAACTAGTACTTGATGTACCAGTAAATGCTATAAAACTTAGCTACTTTATTCTTCTTGGATGGGAATCCACCTCTTTTTAGGAAGTAAGTGAAATGAACTGAACTCATTTCTTAGCCCATAGATCATTTACGAAGCTCGTTTTCAGAGTTGCCAGTTGACCACCTTCAGCAATTCCAGAGTGATGGTGTCACAGTGCAGGACTGCTCACTTGTTGGATTTTCCCGGGAAAAACATTATTTTTTAGTCATCATCTAGGAAGCTACTTAAAAATAACTTGTTTTTATTAGCAACTATGTGTTTTTAAATGGCTACTTGTAAATGTATCTGGGATTTATCAAAAATTTACTTACCTTTCTCAGTCAGAATCACATTTCAGCTGCTTATCCGCCAGCATAATCCTCTTGAAAATGGATCTCCGTAATATTTATGACCGTGAAACCAAATTTGTACATATAAAGATGTAGCCAAACGTGGTAATTTCTTACAAAGTGGCAGCTTTTAATGTTGCTCATTTCCCATTCAGGATTCGTGTGCCAAGATCCTGCCCAGCGGACATCAACACGGCCAATTTATCCCACCTTTGAATCTTCCAGGCGAAACCCTTTCCAGAAACCTCAGGTAAGCAAACGTAGCCGCAGGGAGCCAGGGCCGGCTTACTGAGAAAG
>PVIR01002180.1:0-83897 GCA_004026965.1 Petromus typicus
TGCCTTCATCAGTGGGGGGAGGTGTTTTGAGAAGAGATTCTGTTGTGAGGTCTCTACCCTCATGATTGATTAACGCCGTCATGGAATCTTTATCTTGGGAAATATTCCTAATAAGAGGCATGAGTTCAGTCCATTTTTTTCTGTCTCTGTGTGCTGGCTTCATGCTTCACCATAGTGCCATATGTGCAAAGGTCCTTGCCTCACCGAAATATTATTCTCTTGAATTGCAGCCCTCAGAACCTTAAGCCAAATTAACTTCTATTATTTAGAAAGTGCCCTGTTCTGATGTATTTAGCTATAACAGCAGAGATGAGATTAAGACAGAATGTTTTCTTTTTCAACATCTGTAGTTAGACCATCTCACTGCCTTCTGCCCTCCACGGTGTCTGCTGAAATAACAGCTGTTGACATTACTGAGTCTCCCTTGTATGTGATGCTTTGCTTCTCCCATGTTGTCTTCAAAATTCTTTCTTTGCCTTTGTAGTTTGAGAGTTTATTTTTCTCAGTCTAGATCTCTGTGTTTAACTTTCTTGAAGTTCACTGGACATTTTGGACTTGTAGATCTATGCCATCTATGCAAAATCAAATGACAAATGTTTCTTCAAATGTGTTTTCTACCATATCTCTTCCCTCCTCTCCTTCCAGAGTTCCCATTTTCTTATATTGATACACTTGCAGATGTGCCACAGGTATCTAAAGAATCTTGAAAACATTCCTCACTGCTCTTTATTAAAGACAGAGTCTTACTATATTACAAGGTTGTAATCAAACTTGTAAACTTCCTGTCTCAGGCTCCCAAGTAGTGGGAATTCCTAGAGTGACCTAGCTCAGCCTACACTTTTACTAGTGTTTTTGTATACATACCACCTTTCAAGGGGCTGACAAAGGAGATGACATATGTGCCTATAACCAGACATATTACAGGATATTACAGAGAAGCACAAATGTCAGATAAGAGAAAATCAGAGTTCTTAAATATTAGAAAGAACTCTGGATAGAGTTATTCTTCTTGATGTTTGAGTGACATTTGTACTGTAACTGCATAGTATTTAGTAGATGCTCAAAATGTTGAAAAAAGTGATTAAAACCTGAAAAATTCTGTTCAGTGATGTTGAGAGATTATTTATAAAAGGATAGGAAATGCTCATTTCTGTTTAAACTTAGAAATGAAACACTGAAAATGGCCTAATCGTAGTTTCCGGAGACCTAGAACGATTCTGGGTAAATGCAGCTGAACTGTGTGGACTGATCATCACCACCAACTGCCTTTTCAGCATCTCATTTGCTGCAGATATTATGCTATGTTTATCTTACCATGATCCTGCCTGTCTCTTGCTTGGTAGCTTTATTTTCTGCCTGCATTCCCACAATGGATAGAAAGATGGATACTCTACGACCTTCTTCATTGGTAAATATGAGTTAACTCTGGTTTTCTAGGCTAATTGTACCATCAGTCTCAGGGAATACAGGGATGATGGATTTCTAGTCCTCACCACATAGGAACTAATACTGCAGTGGATGAAATCCCATTAACTACACAACTATTACTGGCAAAATTCTAATGTTATTTTAAATGACCAAAGAAAGTACTTTATTATTTCTTTAAACCTTTGTTGAATATTCATAGGAACTCACAAACTGTTTCAGGTCAAAAAATTCACTGAGGAAGAAAAATATCATAGTCTTCTAATACATGGAGTTTTTTTATATTATAGGCATTGAAAAATTGGCAGGGCATATAAAATCAGGTAAATATGTTAATAAAGTAATTGTAAATGATGGAGGAGTACGAAAGAATGAATTTTATTATCATGATGTTTAATTAGAAGGTAACAGTAGTCTGTTGAGAAATAACTATTTGCTGTAACAATGCAACTGGTTATGCTGGGTTTCAAAGGAAATTTAGCTGAAACGATGTAGATAACTTATTTTTGTCTAAAGATACTGCTATATTATTTATTGTTTTCACAATAGTAGAAGTTCTCATTTAAAATAATGTTAATTTAATTATTTTCACGTGATCCTCACACATTGAATGTCTAGAATACATCAAGAAACAAAACATTCAAATAGCAAGGAAACAAATAGTCTGATGTAAAAACTGACGAAGACCCCTAGTTAGACAGGTATCTTAACACAATGAAAGAACAAGAATGTGGGAAATGTTCGCTCTCCTTGACCACTAAGAAAAAGTACAATGAAATCACAATGTAACACTACTTAATACTTATCAGAGTGCCTAGTACAAAAAAGATGAAAGATGGGTAGTGTTGAGGATGTAGAGAAAGGAAGCTTTTATACACTGTCTTTAAGAACATAAATTAGTACAACCATCCTGGAAAACAAAATTATAAGCAGAGCTACCATATGACCTAGCAATTCTACTCCTGAATAGGAATCTAAGTGAAATAAAAGTAGTTAGAGAAAGAAATATCTTAACTTCCACGTTTTTTGCAGCATCATTCAGATATGGAATTAACCTATGTGTACATGAGCATAGGAATCAGTAAAGAAAATGTGCTCTATATATACAAAGGAATGCCTTGCAGCCACAGGAAAGAATGCAATCTGTCATTTATGACCATAAGGCTGAACCTGGAGGGCATTATATTAAGTGAAAAGAAGGAAAAAATAGACACCAAAAGACAAAAGGGTACATTATTTCAGTCATATATAGAAATCTAAAAACACTGGTCACAGAAAAATAGAGAATAGAATGGAGTTTACCAGGGTCTGAAATAAAGGTGATAGGAGTGGGAGGTTTTATGTCAAAGGATATAAAAGGCAGCCATATCATGTAAGTTGAAGAGATCTATTGCACAACATGGTAGCTACAGGGAATAAATATGTATGTTGTTCTCTTGAAAATTTTTGAAAGTGTTCTTTCACTACAAAAAAGGTAACTGTATTATGTAATGCATAACTTATTATCCCAGTTCATATATATAATATAATATAATATCCCTATATATATATTGGAATATTATATTGTTTTGGATATATATATATATATCAAAAAAATATAATATAACTCATATATATATATATATATATATATATATATATATATAGTTGATTCTGGTTATCTAGACTAACTGCACCATCAGATTTTATATATATATATATATATATATATATATATATATATATATCCAAAACAATATGTGGCACACAGTAAATTCATAACAACTGTAAAAATTTTATATGATATAAATTCACTTAACTAAGAAAATGGTATAGTAATTATAATCAGAAGTGCCAAGACAATCTTCGCACCAATTATTCAGAAACCTAATTCCTCCTTGTATATTTGCTTGCAATGAGAGGGTATTAAGAGGGGGTTTGTGAGCCAAAGTAGGAGCATTTCCTCTCATAAAACCTCATAGAACTTTTCTTAAAGGTCCCACTAGGATAGCAATGTTACTCCTTATGGAAAGACTTGAAGAAGACTATATTTCTTATTTTTAGCTTTACTATCATTGTAGAAACAATGTTGTCTGCTGGGGAAGCTCTGAGAATAGTTTGCCAGGATCTGTCTGCAGATTCAGCAAGGCTTCTAAGTCCTTGTTTATATTATAAGTATACTTACTTACATGATTGAAGCCAGAACTTGCAATGACTCCTTGCTGTTCTCAGAGTTCAGACACCTGGGCTTGGGCTTTTTGTCTGGCTCTGCTACTTCCATATTTTATGTCCTACATGTACTTCCTCATCTCACTCTGCTACTGTGTTCCCTCTTTATCCCTGACATGAAATTACTTACCTTTTAGTTTTGTAAAAAAACAAATTCATGAGAAATTATGGAAGAGATGTAATAAAGTTGATGTCACAATCAAAGATATCCACTGAGATATATAATAATTCTGAATGAAAGGCTTACCTCAACTTCAACATTGTATTTTTACTCAGGATTCAAGATTTTAATCAAATTTTTCTCTGTGTTGTGGTCTCTTTTTCACATTGTATACAAAAATGAGACACACCCAAGAACTTGAAAATGCTATTTGTTCTGATATATGATCCCTCTGCCATTTTTATTATATAAGCCCAACTATATGTGTGTGTGTGTGTGTGTGTGTGTGTGTGTGTGTGTGTGAGAGAGAGAGAGAGAGAGAGAGAGAGAGAGTCTCACTTTGTAGTTCAGGCCGACCTTGAGCTCAATATGTAGCCCAGGCTAGCCTCAAGCTCAGCACTCCTCCTGCCTCTGCCTCCTGAGTGCCGGGATTACAGGCATAAGTCATCACACCCATCACTGCAGTATGTGGTTACTAGGGATCAAACTCAAGACCTTGTGCTTGCCAGGCAGACACCAGAACCACTGAGCTAAATTCTTACCCCCAACTATCTTTTAATTTTTGCAATAATCAGGGATATTAAATGCAGACTGAGGAGGGAAAGAAGTCTGGCCATGTCTATTGAGTGAGTGAATCACATGTATCATTTCTACTCTTATCATTGTTTCCATATTTCCAAATCCATTAGCTCTCTATGGAGTTTTGAAAATTTCATAAATTTTAATCAAAAATGGTTTTGGATGTTGATGAGTTTTTCTTTGCTGTTAAACCTCTGAGATATTACTCACTTTATAAACTTATATTAATGTTTTTATTCTCGGAAAAGCCAGTTAAGCACTGACATTTCTCAAACCACTAACCAATATTAAATATGGGGATGGCTGTAAACAATTCCTTCTTTCTTTCCAAAAAGATTTTGCCATAGACACACATCAGTGTAAGTGTAATTGGCACATTAACCTTTAAGAATAATGTTTAGTTCAAAGTTCAAGGGAAAGCATCCATTTTCTATTGGAAAACAGATCCCCAAAGAACAGTGAAAACCCAAGCTGTGTTTTACATGTATGTCTTATTTCTCCCTCGATCTCCCAAGCAGACAGGAGTGTCAGCTTCCATGATAGTGCTTAGAAAAGAACATTCTCTATAACAGCAACACAGCAAATATACAGCTACATCTGTGGGCTTGAACAATCCATACATAAGGCTGTTCATAGGTGACCTTCTCTTTTGATACTAAGAGGCAAGATTCCAGGCGCAGAAGGGAAGTCAATCACCACTGCCTTCTCTGGAGTGCCACAGAAGGACACTGTCTTGACTGTGTCCTGGAAGGAGCCAACATCCGGACTTTCTCATTTTACACTAAGGAACTGGATAAAACCTGATTATTGGTTAAAGTAATAAAGACAGAAGTAAAACCTGTATTTTGGTGCTGGATATATGAAATTCATTATTATTTTTCTGCTATGTGATGAATCATACTGTTTCCAAATCTCCAGCTTGTCCCCATGCTTCATTACTGTATTCCTGCCCCTACCACACCATATGAACAATAAGCTGCTGTAACTTATCCCTGAGTTACAGTCACAACACTCTACTTTCAAATCACAGTGTCCCAACTGATTTTGAAGGGGTCAGGCCACTGTGTCTTTGATTTTGTCCTTCCAGTGACCTGGAAAACATTATTTGGAAAACTTTGTCCAAGATCAGTTCCAACACTGCATCTAGTGTCCTGTAGCTCATTTACTTGATGAGCTTATTTTCCTTAATTATTGGTTTATATTTTATTATAGGCACTAATCATGTATTTTCTTCTCCTTTCTAAATGTTGATCACTGAGAATCCAAGGACTAGCTTTTGTTCACTTTGGTTAACTTCTACAGTCACTGGCACTGTTCAAAACTCTATAAATGTGATACTAAATGAATCTTCCATTGGCCAAAATTATAATCAAGTTACTGACAGGAAAATTGAAACCTAGCTCTGAGTCCCATTTCTGCCTTTCCTTACTTTCTGGGATGAAAGTTGACTTCGGCTTCCATTTTGATCATTCCTGGATTGACAACAGATTCTCCTACACAGCAGGAGACACTTTAGGATACAGTGAAGAACAAAAGCCTTCTCTACCAACCTGAAACCATGGAGTGCCTCTCATCTGCTAGACCCAACTGTAAACCCAGTGCCTCCATGGGGAAGTCCAGTTACCAGTTTGAAATCTACAAATGTCTTTGTTCATCCAAAGTTTTGCCGGGCTGCGACCTGTCCTTCTAATCCCACCTGTGCATTTCCCAGAAAGAATTATGTAGTAATAATCATTTCACCCATCACTGTCAACATCTGTGATTAATCACATCCAGCTGTGAGAAACAAGTAGAGAAAGATGCAAGGAGAGTAGACACTGTCCCAGCACCCTTGTCCCATCCCCATAGCTCAAATGCGTTAACATCAGAAGTGCTACTGACATTTCAAAATAGAGATGTCTACAGTTCCTAATGAGAATGCTTCTGCATTTCCTCGGAGAAACAGGAGACAGACACTTTCTCCACAGATCATAAGACAAATGTTTGAGCTTCCTGGAATTTATGACTGCATAAAGAGAAATTTCAAAAGATTTATATGGAGTTCTTGAATCTTCAGTCTATACACTAGGGTCTCTTGGAAAACCTGGAGGAAGCTTTGAGGTAATCTAGTACATACTTGCCAGAATAAGGACCTGAGAGTAATACCTTATACAATGTTAGTAGGTATGTTGAAGGAAAAGGTAAGATACGTAAATTTGAGAAACATTAGGTTAAGCCAAATCGAGCCTACTTTCTACAGCTTTTTAACTTAAAAAGGCTTTTATTATGATAATATCTTTTTACCTTCCTCATGGAAGGCAGAACATGTGGCTTAGTTGACCACTAAACTACTTTTTCACCAAAGACTTAGCAGGACTCACAGAAACTGGAATCCATTACATATACATAAGACAACAAAAATAAGTCAAAACACATGGAGGAAAAAAACAAACAAAAACTTTAATCTAGACCCACTTTTTCCTTCTCTCACAGCCTGTAGAGTCATGTCTCTTGTCTACATTCCTCTCTTTTTTAAATTTTCAATTGATTTACATTATTTTATTAGTTTATTTCTGAGACTCTATCTGCCAGTTTCTTCCCTTTCAAAAGGAATTCATTTGCAATATTGTTCCCAGGTGTTGTTTTGAGGTTGCAAGATAAAAATCCTGATGTCCAACACATAGGAATTTGAGCCTTTATCCTGAGCCACGCTGTGTGACCTGAGAGAAATCTAATTTTGCTTAGTAGTTTCAGCACACTCTCCAGAGAAGAAAGAAAAAAATGCTCCATTCTCAGGATTGTTGCAAAACTAAAACCATAAAGCCTTCTGGATGTTTTCTGACATATAGCAGACCATCCTTCTGAATATTTACCGGGTCCTATTTAGAGCATCATTATTTCTGTCACCAATAATGTTTGTGATAGAAATAGAACTAAAAATGACTTTGAAAAAGCATAGCATATAAATGTAGTCAGATTTATCAGTGCTATCTATTTTAAGTCATGTGGCATAATCAAAAAGATTCATAGCCTTCCCCATTTCAAGAAAAGTTACTCCAGTTGTCCTTGTGTGTGTCATGCCAAGTCCCCAATCAAGGAGCTACAGTAACAAGGCCTGTAGCACACTGATCTCCTTCAGGAAATGGGACCTTGGACTGGCCACTTCTCTCTGGACCCAAACCTCATGATCATTGTCTTGGACACTGCAATATGAAACTATGTAGTGAAACACACAAACAAAATGTGGTGTCAAAATTGTCATGCTTGATGGCACAACCAATTCTGAGTGATTAGTTTTAACATTCTAATGTGGTTCAAAATCCATCAGGATTTAAACTGTCACGGGAAAACTGTTTGGTTTGGGGTTGTGTCTTAAGTATCACACATCATTGAGAAATTAGATTAAAATACTTGAAAAAAACCTTTGGACACTGAGATAATTTGGTTTATAAATTGACTCCAACATATGTCCAACTGCTTGAGGCCCTGAACTTTATTGTATATTCTGTCCCCAATTTATAATTCACAAATAAAGGTGGACAAAGACACAAAGGCTGATTCATCAGTCAGCATGAGTTTGTCACTCAGAAAGATGTTAATGTTTAGCAGGAAAAATAAGAAGAAATTTAAAATTAAAAAATTTACCCTGAAGTGACTGAAAGACTCTCTGGTTTGTACAGCTTCATTTTTGTTTGGGTTTTACTCAGAATTTAAATTAAAAACCCAATTCTAGTCTCTGCCCTAAGTCCTGGCTTTCTATTTTCTACACGGAGATGAACTGAGCAACTGAGTTGATATATGTGGAAAAATATTAAGTAAATTGTAAAGGGCTGTGGACATATGATTTTTTGTATCTACATTGTGAGGATACAAAGGACAGATTTGGGCAAAGGAAAGCTGAGCCAAGAATTCAGCCCTCACCGCTCCAGCCGTCCTTCTGACCCCATCGCTCCCGTTTTCCCGTTCTCACATTAGGGTTCACAGCGAAGGGCCTGAGCCCTAGAGACCGGTGATTTCCATCAGAACACAGATTCCACGTTCCAAGACGGGATTCCCAGCCTCAGCACATGCTGGCCCTGACTATAATCCCCCAGATCCATTCCCCCAAATTGCTATCAGTCCCCACAGGACAGCTTCTGAATGCAATGTGCTGTTTTGTCTGTCCCCTGTTGCTACAGCAAATTCAAACAAGATTGGTGTTTCCAATTTTCTTAAACAGAGACATCTGTATGCAATTTTGAAAATCCTTGTCAGGGTCCTCACTTACTGTTTTGATCAGCTCTCTCCAACATATGGGCAGAATCCCCAAAGAAGTTCAAAAGAAAAAGACCCCTTAGGCTAACCAGTGAATGTCTGTCTGTCTCTCTCTCTTTCTCTCTCTGCAACTGTCCTTCTCGCTCTCCCCTCATAACTTTCTACTACTGTTCTTTTCTTACTGCTAATACTTTCTCCTTTTGTAAGGACTATCGTCATTATGCTTACCACAGTAATATTTCAAGACTTTTAATGTAATCACATTTGCACACTGCAAAATCCCTTTGATCACCTAAGACATTAATCTTCAATATTTCAGGAGTAAGAATATGGACATATTTAGGAGAATTTAGCTCTCCCTTATCACCATTACCAACACAGGATTAATGTAAGCAATGTCCATTCTGAAGAGCCTTCTCTTCCCCATTCTGTCACCTTGGTGATCTGTGCACCGGTCTCCAGGATGCTTATCTAATCAGACTGGAATTTCTATCGGGCCAACCACCAAGACCCTTTTGCAGCCTCTCCGACCATAGCAGTGCAAGTTCTTGAATTCCTCATATTCAGAATTCTTAGCTGAATCTTCTCTCTGTTCTTGTTAGAGGCCAAACAGGTTAGGATTCATTCCAGAACTATTTAGGTCTCGCATCTTCTCTTGGATACATACCAGATGGGAAACAGCAGAGGGCAAACCCAGCACTAACTCTGTTCCAAGCCTAAAGTGGACAAAGAGTTCTAATATTTTTCATCCTAGAAAAGCTGGTCAAACTCCCCAGAATTTGGACTTTTCTTATTCCTATTGACTGATCCAGGAAGACATCTATGATGAAGAGAATGCTAACATATACTCAATTCTTACTTTTTGTGAAAATTGTTGCTAAGTGTGGACATATAATATATTGTGTGTTACATCTCATCTCTACTTTGTGAGACTTGTACTATTAGCTGTCACTTTTCATATATAATGAAACAAATTCTTATACAAATTAAAGAACCTGAAAAAGTTAAGTCGGCTAGCAAGACTTGTAATAATATTCTCCAGAATTTTCTGACATTCCTCAAGATAGACTTCCACAAATCTCTTTGTGTTTCTCCTTAGGTAATGGCATTCTGTCCCTTAGTATGAAAAATTATTCATATACTAAATATCCTTAAATTTGAATCTCTATCCTGCATCTTTTTGAACGACTCCAGACTTATATCCCCATTTGTGGTGGATTATCTAATGGTCTACTTGTAACGCCCAGCTGAACTGAATCATCATGGTCTGGGTGTGGAAGACCCACTTGAGGATTATTGTCAATAACCCTAAAAAGAGAACTGGAAGGAAAGATCTTGTGTTGGTGACTTGCTAGGAGAAGGTCGCTGCAGATGGTTTTGCTCATGCGAACTTGGCTGATTTCATCGGTGGAGGATCTTGGGGCCTCACTGAGGCCAGGAATGGCTGCTTCTCTTGTCAGAAGAGCACTGATCTTCACCATGAGCATCACTTCCCTCAGTCTGGTGGCACAAACCCTTCATCGCACTGGCATGGGTTTTCTGCCAACTGCCACTGGTCTTTGGGCCTTCTGGGTACAGATTCTCAACACAGACAAACATAAGACATTGCCGTTGCCTGTAAGCTGCTGGCTGGACTCATGAAGGACATTGCCTTGGATTCTAAGCGTTTAGCTGGATGTATTTTGGACATTACCATGGGATACTGGCCCCTAGACTCTTTAGGCTTCTACTGTAAGGTTAACCTCTTGCACTCTTCCACACTTGATTTTTTGAATAATTATCATAAAATAACCCTATAAACTATAATAAGTGTCCTGTAATAAGTGTATTCCCTTGCCAAAACCTTGACTACAATACCAGCCACCTATTATCCTAGAAGATCCATTAGATATTTCTAATTTATTCCCCAAATTAAATTTCAGTCCTCTTCCTTTTCAGTATGATCCTCCTGCCCTTTAGCATTTTGCAAAAGTCACTATAATCTAGTGGTCATTTTTTCACCCCCTAAATACTATGCAAGATCAAATTTTTTCCTGTGTATTGTTATGACATATACAGAACTAGAGCATTTTTCAGTCTACAGTATCCAATAGAAATATTAGTCAAGAATACAACTAAATTTTACAGTAGTCACATTTTTAAAGGTACATTGAATATGTATTAGCATCTAAACCATATAATAGCATTTGATATATTTAAGGACATTTTTTATTTAATTTGAGCAATTTTGAGTAAACTATGTGGTAGCTGCAACAAGCTCAAGTAACACTACTCTCTGACCCCTTTTGCTTCTTCTGTTTGCCTTTATACTCACATTCTGGATTTTATGACCAAAGGCCTATGTTGGTTCACTACAGTACATTATGTAAACAGCTGCCCTTATGTAAAGCATAGTTCCTCCTCCAGTTAGTCTACTTGTTTGTCTCTGGAGAGTCCAGAATCCATGGTAGATGACTTCCTTGCTGGTTCCTTGAGTTATAGTACAGATCCCAGGAAAGATCAAGCTAATAGAAGCAATTGTTTTTTAATTCCCACTCTTTCCTCTCCTATCTCCTCTACTCTGATACAAATTCCTCCTCTGAGAACTTCCTTGAGGAATTTCTTAAGAGCAAAAACAAACAACCAAAAAAAAAAAAAAAATCTAAAAGACCTTATGTACTCTCCTATATCCAGAATTGCAGTTGCTATTGCATACCCTGAATCCATTCCTCTGAGAGGCCAATATGGCCAGCCTCGCTTCTGTCTCTGCATGTGGTTCTCTACTCAACTGTCATTGCATTCAGAGCAGCCTTCTCTGAAATATGTGATTAGGTTTCCTTAGTCCTGTCTCTGCTTTTCTTTTCCAAATAGTAGTTATCATCTAACATTATACAGGCTGAGTCTCTTATAACCCAAATGCCCTGGACTAGAAGAGTTTTGTTTTTCAGGTTTATAATATGTATTTATAACACAATGTGATACCCTTGGGGTAAAACGCCTATTCTAAACATAAAAATCAACTTATGCTATTTATGCACATTATATATGTAGCCTGACACAGTATGAATGCTGAGCTACATCAAATCAATTAGTTGTTCATTGTACTAAATCTCAGCTTTATGAAAAGTGTCAACATGAACAAAATATAGACAAACATTTTTGTGGGTGCATAACCAACAAGGTCTCTAGTATAACTACCACTGGAGTCTTTGCTCTCCACTGAAACTTCCTGGGTCTGGCCTTTGCTGTCTGTACTCCTATCAGCATTCTGATCTTCTGATCTTTGAGCAGAAATCCCATGAGGCTTTCCTTCCAGCATTCTAGGACTTCCCTAACACACGTCTCCAAACCTTTCCAAACTCCTCTAGTTCCACAGGCTTCTAAACCACATGGTGAGACTCATCTTCTCCAGAATCAATTTTTCTGTTTTAGCTTTCTCTTCTCTGTGATGGATTATTCAAAGCCCATACCTAAAAGTAGACAGATTTAATTGGATCATGTCTTCGGTCCACGTTAGCCTGTCTACAAGGTAGACAGACATCAGGGTAGGGAGGCATGCTACAACAACACTGCCAAGTTCATGAGGGCTTGGAACCAGCAGCAGAAGAATGGCAGAAGGAGAAGAGCAGAGGACCATACATAGACCCCAAAGGCCACCAGACATACCAGGAAATGTGGGGCAGATCTCAAAGCCAGTCAGGTTGAAATTTCACTCTAATCTCTGCAGTGGTGGTGGTATCACCTTTTTCTTCCAATATAATTTAAAGGAACAACTTTTCTTTGTTCATTTTATATTGCCAGTATTCAAAGGCATGCCTGAACACACTGATAATTATTTGCTGGAATAAATTAAATGAATGCACTGGTAAAAATACAAAGAAATAGATTGTGCAATTCCAGTATGCCCATACCACATGTTTTTAAATTATATATATATATATATATATATATATATATATATATATATACACACACATATATACACGTATATATACATATATGTATATGGATATATGTATGGATATATATATATGTGTGTGGATATATATATATACATATATATATATACATATATATATATATGTATTTGACATTTTGAATCACTGTACACAACTGCAAAAATGCTGTTTAATAAATATTTGATAACAACTATCCTATGTTTACTAAAGGGTACTGAGCCTGCATTTGTATTAGGAAAATGACCATATTCCTTATGTCAAAGAAAACAGAATTATGCAGTATTCTTTCCTGGGATCTTTACTATAAGTCAAGAAACCCCTAAATGCCCTTTGACTACAGCAACTTCCCAATTGAAGAACAAGTTCCATTCCATGTGAATGTTTATTAGTTGGACTTATTTGTAGTCTGACAAAGTGAATTTTATACAGTACATATGTGAAAGTTTGCCACTGGTAGATTCATAAATAGGAGATTTTACTATGTCACAATGTTGAGATTGTAACAAAAAAGTAAGGAAACAAATTTTATATATATGGGGGGGTGGTAGGGTGGGTGGGGCTATGGGAAAAAATGAGAATTAAGTTGTGTCTTATACTGGTACAAATCCCCATTATGGAGTGCAATCATGATGTGTATATTTAATGTACCAATAAAGATAATTTAAAAAAAAAAAAGAATCCATAGCTTCTTCCTTTCCCAGCCCAGTGTGACCCCAAGTAGTAATAAAAACAATGTTATGCAATGTCAGACTGAATACAAAAAAACAAGAAAAACTGCCAAAAATGCAAAATGCTGAGCACAGTTTCTGGCCTAGAAGATGCCTTGTATTATAATAGCTGTAATTATTATGGTGATTAATTGCTTCTTAATGTGTAACTTAAAACCTGAGTCTGTATAACCTTACTACATCAATGTAAAAGAATGAATTCTGATTGGAAACATAAGCATTCAGAGAAGTGATAAAATATGTATTGCCTTGTTCCAAGGAGTTTATTTCTCAAGCATTGGGCACTGTAGCCTGCACAGCAGAAGGGAGAAGTAACTATGAAAGAGAAAGAGATGATTTCCCAGGAGAAAAAGAATTATCTCCTTAGTTTTAGTAAGAGGGCTGTTCTGTAATCACTAGTAGTTTGCAGTCTGTCTGAAAATACTACTACATTCTTCCAGTAGCCCAGCCAATATTGCTTTTGGAATAGAGATTATTGGCAGATGTGAAAGGCGACTGAAATAGCTTAGAAATGAGCTTTTGCCTGTGCTAATTGTCCCAGCCTTTTCCTGTTTAAGTGAGTCAATGAAAAGAGAATGGACTGTCTTTAAATGTCAATTAGCTTGGGAGTCATTTGATTCACCAAGGAAATGCAATCAAATGATAAAATGATGATTACATTGAAGTATTTAATGATAAAATCAAAACCACAAGCAACACATCAAATGCCATAACATTTTTCACAAATGAAGGTTTCTGCTCTACCAGACAGTTGAGCTTCTGGGAAGAAGGTTCAGCATGTCCACTGTCCTTCGGCCCCAGATGTCCATGTCGTAGTCCTTGGGAATGTGGTGTCTTTACAGCTTTTGGGATGTGATGCTGTGGCCTGGAATGAATCATCCATCCTTCTATTACAGCAGCAACAAGTGACCACAAACAAAAACAAGTTTTCATGGCTTAAGATAATACAAAGTAATTATTTTACTGTTCTGGGTGTTAGAAATATGAAATGAGTTTTATGGAACTAAAATCAAAGTGTCCACAGGGCTGTGTTCCTCTGGAGGCTTTCAGGGAGAATCTGTTTCCTTGCTAAGTCGAACTAGAGGATTTGCCTCATGGTCAATAGTACAGGAACTTCAAATCCTTCTCTCTTAACAATGCCTCTGTCATTATAACTCCTTGTCCACCTTTCATACAAGGAGTCTTTGGATTATATTGTGCTTTATTATATAATCAGGAGAATACACTCAAGATCCTTAACCTTTATCACTTTTTTGGTATAACTTTTACCCAGTAAGTTAACCTGCTCACAGATTCCAAGGATGTGAATGTCTCAGAGTTCAATTTTCTGTCTACAACATTCTCCAAGGTGACACTTCCTTTATTTCTTCTGTATTTTCTGTCCTTGTGAACTCCCAGTAGCATAAAGTGCCTACCCAGGTACTTTACTAGGACAGTTGGCTAAACTTTATTCTGCCTTCTGCCTTTAAGTTTTCCCACAAAAATAACTGCAGTCCCAGAGCTGAGATTCATTCAAGAAAACTCAAGTTAATAAACTACATAGTACACATTGCCTTGAACTATGTTGTCAAATTATTTTAAACAATTCTTTCCCTTCCATTTTCTGTAATTTTTCATTTTAACACACCTTTGTACCTTTCTTGTTCCTCACTTTTTGCTTTTCCATTGTCTCATTTTGATATCCACTTATTGTTGTTTTAAAAACCTGTTATCCTATCTTTATTTGGAATGAATTTAGTCTACACTGGGTCTTTATCATCTTCTACGAAAAAAATTTACCTTACCACTCTTAACAACTGTCTGGCTTTTTTTTTTTTAATTGACCTCACTGAAAGCACTAGAAAAGGATCTGAGATATCATTTTGTACCATTTTAGGAGTTTGAATCTCTGTCTTCTCCTAGAGTTAGGAATCTCAGACAACCTTGTTTCTACTGTTACTGTGATTTGCTAGACATGAGATTTTTGAGTTTGCAGGGATAATACACTCCTGATATCCTTTACTCTGCATATAGATTTCTGCCAAAATGTTCCCTTATAGTTAAAAATAAAGTGCTTGAATCCATTCCACCATATCCTAGTCTAGATTCCCAAAGGCAGTTCTAAGCAAAATATATGTTTGAATGTCTAAAACAGAAATAAAAAGCCTTTCATAGAACAAGAGTGTAATAACAACCCTAACTCAACAAGGTCATAGAACTAGCCTTTTACTAAGTCCTTCACAGTCCCTTGTAAGTTTGCAGCGTGGACAATAAAGTAGACACGAGTTGCGGACTGCTGTTGAATGAGTTTCCACAAGGACAGAGCTGTTTATTTTGTTCAGAAATTAATAAATCACTGATTTGTGTTTAAAATGAGGATGATTTCTTTTGTGGGTTTTAATGCTCATAGTCTGTAAGGAAAAAATGTAACTTTAATATATGCACATTGAAACAAATAGCATATGATAGACTGTACTATAAACCAACTCTCCGTGGTCAAAAATTATGCCTACTAGGCAGGTACTGGTTCAAATTCTCAATGTTGATTGTGATCATAATGTGTATATGAAATATACCAATAAACTCAATTTTTTTCAAATACAAAGATCAGATAATAGAAATCTAAAAAAAAGATTGTAAAGGGAGGAAAAATTATAGCCAAAATAAATAGGAGTTTAAAATCTTTATGGGAACCAAAAAGGAAGACATGGCAATAAAATTCCAATAGTTGAATGCTTTGAGCTTGGTTTAGAAAGGGGTTCTCAGTGAAAAGTAGAGTACACTGGATCTTCAGAAGTTGTGAACACTCACATGAGATTTAAATTTCATCCTAGTGGGGATGGTAAAACAACTGAAAGAGTCGGCACAGAAATGACTAGAGCTATATTTACAGCTGAGCATGCTGTCTCAGTCAAGGAGTAGGGACAACATTGAAGAGCAGCATGAAATGGAACCATGGAACAGAGACCAAATTCCAAGCTCACAGAATATGGTGGCTAGAACACTGTGTGAGAAGAAGTGAATACTAGAAAAGTATAGAAGGTGCAATCATGATGCATACATGTAATGTACCAATAAAGATTTCAATAAAAAAAGAAAAGTATAGAAGGTAGAAAGGGCTAGATATAGGGTCATCCAATTAAGTGGAGGATGAGAGAGTAGGAAATTAAGGTGAGATCTGGTGTTTGGTTTAATGTGAAACATTGGTTCCAACTATGTGAGAAGAAACTGAAGGAAAGTTTTCTCCAAAGATTTCTACCATGTATAGTTAGACACAAAAGTTCTTATGACTGGACAAATCCCCCTCCTCTGGAAAGACTAGGGTTCCATAAAAAACTACTATACTAGAGTCAGGGATCTCCTCAGTGCCTGAAAGGCTTGCAAGGATGAAAATGTTCAGAAGGTCTGGAAAACATTGCATCATGAGAGGTAATCTGACCGTGAAAGTTTCTATTTGAAACCAGCCCTGATTCTCAAACTTCTTGATGGTTTTTCCTCTCAAGAGAACAGTGAAATCAGCAATACTAACCTGCTGCACAGGGTTAGGAATTGTGTAAGAAGCTGTGCTGGAAATGGCTAATTCATGTGAGAAGCTGAAACTCAGCAGGGATGACAATGGTTTACAGAATCACTGCTTCTAAAACAGGAGAAAAAGTGGAATGGATTCTAGTGGTATTTTAGTCTTCTATGGGCCTGAGTGTATGAACTTCCTTTACTGATGATTTTGAGACAGACAAAGGGAAGAGTCTAGCCACTGGAAGCAACACAATTTTTCTGCTCCATTTAGACCTATGAATTCATTTCAAAATGGAAAATATACAAATATTAACAATGAACTTCTCTAATCTCCTTTCATGAAAAATAATTTTTGAAGTCTAGAAGACATTCAGAGACTTGTCAGAGTTGATAAGTGGTGAGTGGCTGACTCATGCTAGACAAAGTTGGAAGAACTTGAATTATCAAATAACTGGTTGCTTATAAGTGAATGGCAAGAATAATAATCTAAATGCAAGACATCTCAGGCTCAGTGATAAATTCCTTTCTGTTCTAAAATACAATTTGTAAGCAGGAAAGTTGGAAAAAGTAAAGTTTTCATTACTTAGATCTATCTGCCTTTTTAATTTAAGATTATTAACAAGTGTCTCAATATGTGAACCCATGTTTATAGCAGCTCAGTTTGTGATAAATAAATCTTGGAAACAACCAAAATGTCCATCCATTGGAGACCAGATAAAAAAGATGTAGTTCTTTTATAGAATAGAGTATTACTCTGGCATAAAAAATGATAAGACTGAGTCATTTATACTCAAATGGTTATACCTTCAGGATGTCATCACAAGTGAAATAAATAGGTCACAGATGTGTAAATATGGTATTTTTTCCTCTGGTATGAGAAAATTAAGATGTAAAAGAGTACCAGAATGTATGGTAAATATTGTGAAATAGAAAATATGCAAAGGGAAATGAGGTGTAGGGGTAAATAATGAGGGGAAAATAGTGAAATTATAAAAAAGGAAACAAGCTTATATATATAGGGGGTGGGATGGTACAGTGGGTAAGGGAATGGGAAACAGTGAGAATTAATTTATGTCATATACTGGTACACATTCTCATTGTTGAGTGCAATCATATGTGTGTATATAATGTACCAATAAAGATTTGGAAAAAAAAGTCCCAGATTATCTTTGATAACACAGTAACCTAAGTCTTTCAAAAACTTTTTCAGTATTCCTTGAATGCATAATTATTATCACTGTCATTACTGCTAATCTTTAGTCCTTGTCTCCTAGGTGGCAGGCGTGGTGCTAAACTTTTGATTTCCATTATCTTATCTAATCTTCAAAGTCATCTTATGAGGATAAAACTATTAATACCCTTATTCTATAAAAACTAAAGCTCTGAAAGAAACAAATGGTCCACTACCACACAATAGGTCATATGTGAGCCTGCACTAAAGCTATAAAAATTATAGGGAACTTTGTGATCATATCTGCCAAATCAATGTATATTTCTCAGAAATTATATCATTCATCTAACCTTTGCAGGGATGCCCTCAGGGACTGAAGTTTACTGGAACTAGAGACAGTTATACTCATTGACACATCTATTACTGTTCTTTCTTATAATAAAGCAGGACTCAGCACTCTTGTAATATTTAATCATTAGTTTTGGTCAGGTTCTTGTGAGAATTGGCCATTTCCAGTCACACACATATATCATTCAAGAGTTATTCAGATATGTAAAGACATTCTACTCTGTCTGGTATTTAGCTTCCTGCATTGATTCTTTATATGTTCTAACTCATGAATCTCCTACCATGTTTATTGTTCTCCAGAAAATGCCTTCAGTCATTACGAATCAACCCCAACCCCACAACCACTAGCACCAAACATCCAGAACTAGAACAGCAGATGTGGATAGAGCAGAGTGAATTTTAAATGTGAATCAATATATTAAAGGAAAGAGTATGACCAACTTTGTCAAGTGCTTGTCAAGTCTCTTACCTATTCTGATTCTAGGTGCTAAACTTTAAATTGAGATACCAATGCTTTAGTCATAATTTATTTGGAATAATAATACAATAATATATACAGAAGAATTTTATAGAGTGTCTGCAGATAATAAGTATTCAAAATGATGGTTGAAAGTAACTGAGAAAAGATTTCCACAATCACCAAAATGCAGTAGAACTAATTTCCTGATAAGCATGGCCAAAATCTCTTGACAGTATATATATATATATATATACATGTATATATATATATATATATATGTATATATATATATGTATATGTGTGTGTGTATAAATTATATTAATACAAAATGTACTAAAAAATAGAATTTATAAAAAGGAGTCTCCAGAAAACATAAAAGGACTTAGTTAGGAAATAAAAAGCTTTTGTAGAAAAGTAGCAATTCAAAAACTTGTAAAACCATAACAATAGATTGATCACTCCTGGAATCTGAGTACTAGGGGATAAAAAAGGTCAGAGCAGATAAAGCTTTCTCAAGGAATTCCACAAGAGTCATGGCCTACAAATTCAAGATGTGGATTAGCCCCTAAATAGGATAAATCCTCAAAAGTCCATACCAATATGTACCATAATCATACTTTCAAGCTAAAGGCAAAGAGAAATCTTAAGATGTGTAAGTACCATATCTTTTCTCTAGTATGAAAAAGTGAAGGTATAAATGAATACCAAAGTATATGATAGAGGTGAAATAGGAAGAAAATATGCAAAAGGGAAAAGGTGGGTAGAGGAAAGTAAAGAAAGGAAAGAAAAAATAGAAACAAAGCTTATGTATATAGGGGCAGAGGGGGTAGGGAGAGCAAGAGAAAGGGGAAAAATGAGAATGAAGATGTTCCTTACACAGGTACAAGTTCTCTGCGTCAAATGTGATCACATTGTATGTGGAAAATGCACCAATAAAATCAAATAAAAACTTTTATACTAAGAAAGTAAAACGTTATCCATATCAGAAAAGAAATGACAACGTTGTTATTAGAAACCAAAGCCCCAAAGAAGGAAACACAACATGTTTCAAGTGCTAGAAAAAAATAACTCATGCAAATTCTATATTTACTGAAAATATCTTCCAGAGATAAAAAGAAACATCAAGAGATTCTGAAATGATAGAAGAGCAAACAACCAAGAGATCTCATCACCAGAAAAATTTTCCTAAAAGAATAGCTGAAGGAAGTTCTCTAAACAGAAACAAAACAATGAAATGTTAGAAAATCCTGAATGATAAATGAAGTAAGTAAAACGCACGCAAATATAAATTTCTCCCAGCTGCGCTTAGTTTTCCAAGTTATGTTAACAATTAAATCAAAATTCATAGCATTGTTGAGCCAACTCTAAATTTATGTAAACAATGTAAGACAAACATAAGCAAAGAAGCAGTGTGGCGGGGCCGGGGATTTAGCTCAGTGGTTCCGGCGCCTGTCTTGCAAGCTCAAGGCCCCGGGTTCGATCCCCGGTAACCACATACCATACTGGGCATGGAGACGCATGCCCACCAACAACCAGTACCCACATATGACAGTGCCGCGCGTGGTGGCTCATGCCTGTAATCCCAGCGCTCGGGAGGCAGAGGCAGGAGGATTGCTGTGATGTGAGTTTGAGGCTGAGCTCAAGGCCAGCCTGAACCACAAAGTGAGACCCTGTCTCAAAAAAATCCTAAAAAATAAAAAATAAAAAAAAAATTAAGCAGTGTGGCGAAAATGAAGTAGAGGTTTTGGTTTTTATTTTCGTTGTTGTTCTTGTGTTTTGAGACAGGGTCTCATTTCATACTTCAGGCTGGCCCTGAACTCACTATGTAGCCCAGGAAAGCCTCTAACTCATGGCAAGCCCCCTGCCTCTGCCTCCCAAGTTCTGGAATTACAGGCATGAACCACCACGCCAGGCAATAAAGGTTTGAATATTTCCCTCAGGCTGGTAAAACCATGACAGTAGTAGATAATAATTTGTGTGAACAATGCAATACCTAAATAAACCACAAAAAATAAACTCAGAGAAATCACTGATAGATAAAACTCCAAGGAATATTCAGTAATCATATAGGAAAGTGGAAAAAAAAAAAAAAAGCCAGACACCAGACAAACGAAAAATGGAGTATCTTAGTTACATTGCTCATTGCTGAAAATTTCCCACATCAAAATTTAAAGGCGGAATAGTTTATTGTCAGCTAATAGCTGGTAGAGGTTTCATTTCACATTTAGCTAGCTCCAAGGCAGGGTGGCACAACAGAGGGGCATTGCAGAGGAGCAACAGTTCATGGCAGGTTGAGGCAGAAATAAAAGTGAAATAATCAACCAGCAGCAGCCTGTCTCTTGCTTTTTTTCTTTTCAGAATACTCACCCTTTGAGTAATGCCATCCATACCCAGTTTAGGTCTTCATATTATCCACACCCAGAACCAGGCCAAACCAATCAATGAATTAATTCACTAGTCACACACCCTTAAACTCAGTGTCACATACTTAATCCCACCATCTCACACTCCAGATCTAGGCACCTCTGAACAGCCCCAGCTATGACCACATGAGGCTCTGGGAGGACATGTAGACTGAAGCCATAACAGAGTGAAAAAAAAAAACCAAAATAAATTTGCAGATATAAGGAATATTATATCAATAATGAAATTAAACATAAATAATCTAAGTAAATCAATTCAATGACAGATGGTAAGTACTTATTCTACAAAAAAGGAATATGAGTAGTCTTTTAGAAACTTAAAAGGACTCACTTCAAATATTATATAGGAAATTTTAAAGTAAAAGGAAGAAAAAGATATATCATCCAAAAATTAACGACATACGAATAATGTAAAATAAAGCACACACTAAAGCAGAGAAAAATCAATATTGGATGGTGGAAGTATTATATGATGGAAAAATTGGACAGCAGGTGGAGACATCGATAAAACTGAAATAATGAACCAGAAGTAGTGATATATGATGGAAAAATTGAGGCAGTATTATATGATAGAAAAATTGTCAATCTATCTAGAAGATATCACATCCCTAGAGTACATGCTCCAAACACGAAACTGAAAAATATTTGAAGTAAAAACTGAAGAGAAATAAATTCCTGCTATTATCATTGGAATCTTCAATATCCCTTTCTGAATAATTACTAAAGCAACTAGACAGAAAATTAAGATTGTAAAGAATTGATAACAGTAACCAATGTGTCATAATCAAAATATAAAGTACTACTGTATACAACAATAGCTGAATACACATTATTTTCAAATTTCTTTGAAACATATGCCAACATAAACTATCTCCTCAACAAAAACAAGCTGTAGCAAACCTAATGGTTTATGTTCCGAAAAACACATAGTGTTCTATGACCCTAATAAAAAGCAAACCAGAAATCAGTAACAGAAAGATAAAAGCAAAACATCTGAGCACTTGGAAACTGAATAACACATATCTAAATAGACAAGGGTCAAATATGTTACAGGAATAAAAAAGCAGTGGAGTAAATGAAAATTCAAGATATTAAAATTTATGAGGCATAGCTAACGTAAGGAGAAGGGAATTCATTCTACCAAATAAGCACCATAGAGAAGAAGAAAAGTCAAACTCAGCCCAAAGTAAGCAAAATGACAGCTCTACATAAGAACAAAAAGCGTTGAAAACGGAAGCAGAAAACCACGCGCGTGCTCAAGGGGTCACAAAGTCATTACTCTGCATCATTAACAAGCACGATTTAGAAAACTGGTTCCTTGGAATGCTCAATAAAATTTGCAAAACTCTAACAGGATCAGAAAAAGAAAAAAGAGAGAATGTTTGAGTTACCAATATGACAAGTGAAGTTGAGGATATCACTACAGAAAATGTAGGCATGAAAAAAATAGTAAAGGAAAGCTAAAATCATCTTTAAACACATGCATTTGATCGTAAACAATGGGCTGCTTCCTCAAAAATCACAAATTAGTACCTTATGTGGAATGACATTTGTATAGCCCTGTAACTATATGAAATATAGACTGATATGAAATCGATGATTTGTGTAACCCTGTAACTATTCAGGAAATTAAATTTAGAGTTTAAAACTATTCAAAAAGAAATTTCTAGTACATTATGGTTTCATTGGAGAATTCTAAACATATACAAAGGAACTACATTCTAAGTAATTACTTCAAAAATTATTGTAAATAATCTCTTCAGTAATAATAAGACTGAAGATTTAGCTTAGCGGTATCACACCATTCCCTCAAGTACAAGCTCCTGAGTTCAATCCCTTGTACTGAGGGAAAAAAAATAATAAAGGAGGAGGAAAAATATGCAGTTCATTTTATGCTGCTTATCTTGTCCTCAGTGAAGAAAGAATTTTGTCAACAAATTGTGCTGAACTATGGATATCCATGAGAGGAGAACTCTACCTCAAACTCAGTGTTACACTTTATAAAAATAGCTCCAAGTAAATCATTAATATAAATGTAAACTTTAAGTGCATAGCATGTTTTTCAAAAGTTAGAAAAAATCTTCCAAGATAAATCAATGTAACCTATCATAAAAATAGCCTAAATAAAAATATATGACTAAATCATTTAATAGGGAAATACACTTCACAAAACTAAACATTAACTCATAATAAAAATATAGAAAATGGCAATAAAGGAGAATTTCCCAAACTTGATTAAAAACATCTACCCAAAATCCTCATAGCTAAAATCATATTTAGTGAAAAACTAAATCCTTCTTGCTAAGATGGGGGAAAAGGCAAGGATATTTGATCTAACAATGCTGGAAATTCTAGCTAACAGAAGAAGGAGGAAAGCATTTTTATTAGTTTAGAAACCAAGAAGAAAAAGATTCAGAATGGGAAAAATAATATTTGCAAATCACACATGAAAGAAAGCATTAAAGAACCTCCAGACTCAACAAGGTGAAAGGAAATAATCAAATTAATGCATGAACACATGGACAATAAACACAGAGAAACATTTCTTAGGAAAAGTATATAAAATCTGTACATATAAGTATACAAAAAATCCATATCATCCGCAATTAAAGAAATGCAAATTAAAGCTGAAATCCAATATCACTATGAATCTACAAGAGAGCTAACATAAAGAATAATGACAATAAAAAATGGTGGTATGGATAGGAGAAAGTGAGTCATCTGTGCATTGTTGCTGAGAATGTGAAGTCGGATTCATGGCTGAGCAAATATTCTGGCAATTTCTTGAAGTTAAGCACTAAACTGCCATATGAGACAGCCATTACACTCTAGGATATTTTATCATAAAAACAAAGTCTTACAGTTCCATTGGGAGCATTTACAGGAGCATTTATTCATAATAACACAAACTGGAAATAATTCAGGTGGTACAACCATACCATGAAACACCACTCACCCGTAAAATTCAACAAACTGTCCATACATGCAACAATCCAATTATGCAATTATCACATGATGAATGAAGCATACCAATCCAAAAGATTACACATCACACTATTTCACCTACACAACTGTTTGAAATGAGAAAAACGTAGAAAGTGAAAACAGATAGATAATTGCAAAGGGTTAAGGAGGGAGCAGAGCTGGGAGAGATATGGGTGTGGTTATAAAAAGACAACTCCACAGCTTGAAGGACATGTGCTACAACTGTCCCATATAATTGTCAATGTCTTGGTTATGAAGTTACCCTCTAGGATTGCAAGATGTTATCTTTGGAAACAACTACAGAAAGTTCATATATACATCTCTATTGCATCTTTCATCTGCTTATGTTCACTACTATTATTTGAGAAAGATGAAGTTTGATCAAATTGTATAGAGAGGAATGGAATATATCACAGTTCTTGGAAACTATAATCTGTTCATGACTGATGCTTTGTATAATTTAGGTGTTTCCTACAGTGACCTGGAGGGTGTTTGTAACTTTCGTGGAAAAGAACAAACTTAGTGTTCTTTGTACTTAGGAAATGGAAGTTAAAACAATTTATGTATGAGTAGCAATGGGAATTGAACCTAGAGCCCTTATACTGAGCAGCATCCCCAGGCCATCTTATTTTTGTTTTGAGACAGGGCCTCACTAACTCACCAGGATGGGCTCAAATTTGCCATCCTCCTTGTCTCAGCCATTTTAAGTGCTTGAGTTACAGGCATGCTCCACTCATACTCAGCTTATAGTCTTTGTAAGGAATTCTTGGAACTTTTATTATCCCTATCTGTCTTGTTTTTCATGCGATTGGTAAAATATAAAGAGTTTCTCCCAATGTTTACTTCCTTTTCCCTTCTTTGTCTCAAAGACAATTTCCCAGCACATTAGAAGAACATACTTATGAGCCCAGTCTTTTATGGAATTCACTTGAGAAAATGTTGATATTTTCAGAATGTGCTATTTGATATTATAGCTTAATAATGAAAGCAAGGAAACTCTAACCCCAGGCAGTAATTTTTCAGAGGGCAAAAAGGCATAAAATAGTGTAGTTCTCTAGACTGAAGACAGAGACCATGGCAGCACATGGGGCTGGCAGGAGGTAGGTAAGGAAGAGTATTACGAGGTCAGACCATGAAGGGACCTCACTGTCTAGACAAGGTATTGAGTTTATCTTCTATTACTTAGGGTTCATTAGAAGAAATGATAAAGGATTTTCAAAGCAGGCTTCAACTGGTGCCTTATAGAATTCAGTATGAAAGATTCCAAAAGTCCCTTGTGTGTGTGCTGGAGAGCAGGGGGACCCAGTCAAAATTCAAAGGCCTGGATCTCAGTATAGAGCATTGTGAAAGGCTGTACATGGAAGCTGAAAGGTCTGCATTGGAAGGCTAAAGAGTCTGTGCTAGTAACCCAGATGGATGTTCAAAGGCAGTAGTGGAGGCTGGAGCTCCTCTGAAAAAGCAGAAGTGAGACATCTTTCCTTTTCCCTTCTTGTTCCATCCAGGCTATAAATCTATCAGTTGCTGTTACCCACACCCTGGTGAGTCTTCCCTCTTCAGGGATTCCATCCTCCAAACACACCCAGAACTGTGCCAAACCAATCAGCCAAACATTTCTTATTCAGGTTCACACCACAGCTAACTATCACAGCTCCATATTCAGTCCTATCTTTTTATTCTACAAGTGAAAGAAGAAATTCAGCTCAGTGGCCCATCTGACTGAGACTATAGACATTTTAAAATATAAGCATAACTTACAAATGATGACACTAGCCTTTGACATCAGTGACTATAGAGCAATACAGATACTTCAAAGCATTTCTGCATCTGTTCTCTGTATCCTGAGCAATGGATGTTGTGATAGTGGCTAAAAAGTCATTCATTGAGTCTCTGTATTTTGCAGATAATGCAACAACAACAAGATAACAGAAACATGATAGAATTCAGGTTTCCTGTCTCCCACCACAAGTCCCCTTGCTTTCTTTGTCCTTTCATGGAAAGTGGGTCTTTCACCCTGCACTCAAATACAACCTAGTAGGATTTCACCTTGCACTTGAGCCTTTGGAAAAAGGGCAAACCTGGGATTAATTAAAATCCCACACACTGATGAAAAGCTCCCAGGCACTTTAGAATCCTTAATGAAAACTTTTTATCATGCAAACTCAGTTCAAAAAGTTCAGTAAACAGCTCCTATTTCTGGCTTATATTTTAAGACAAACAAAAGAACAGATTTGTTAGGAGAAAGGAATGATGAGGGCTGATAGTAGGACTTGTTTTTGTGTGGTTTCAGAATAAAATGATCTGGTTTGAAGTGTTGCAAAGGACAAAACCAAATGGCATTCAGCCGTGGATCTTAACTCAAAATATCAGTCTTTAAAAAGGTTGTTTTCCCTTACCACTCGATAGAGCTTCATGCTTGGCAGTGGACCCCATTACTGGAGTCCCCACAAGAAAAATGTCAAAGTATGCATTATACACAGTTGCTTTTTTTTTTTTTAAGGCCACTCATGGCTTTTTGTATATGTCAAGCATCAGCCCTTCAAACCAAAGTCATTTACACTGTCCCTTTACATGCAGACCTGCATATCTTAACATCTTTAATACTAGGGTCTATGTTAACTCTCCTCAACCATAACTGTGCTTACGGAACTGAAGACCAGTTAATGTAGTCTCTGGCAAAGAATAATGTGCCTGGGCTAATATTATTTATTCATTGTTATAATAAATGTTCAGAAAAACACAAACAGAAATCATCGCAAACTGATTCTAGCCTGTAATGGGGGCCAGATGATGCCAAGCAAATGGGAAGGACATGTATACATTCTGTGCCATGCAGCCCTTGCCTCTCCAGAGATGATCATGTGACCGTGCTAAGTCTGGAGGTTTCCATTGGTCTGCTTAGCAAAGGTTTTCATCAGGCAGGTTACTTTAACTTCTTTAAATCATTCCTGGTTATAAAATGAAGACAAGATGTCTAGACTGATGGACCACTGTAAAGAAGCTGGGATTGTACTCATAAAGTTTCAGGTTTCATAGAGGATCTTTAAAAATCCTCACCAATTATCCAGCCAAGTAACTTTTACTTACTCTACCCTGAAGGAAACACTCCACTAGCTCTTACTCTACAATTTCCTCTATACTAGCAGGGATTTCTGTACATTATTTATGAAGTATACTATGAGCTTCTTGGAGACAGGTATTTCTTTTGGTAAATGATATAGTAGAGATAAAAACAGTCCTGTCCTCTTTCAACCACAATGACTTCTTTGTGTATGGTAGGAATCAACAAATAGTATAATTGAAGCCACTGGAACTTGTCTATACTGTCTATCTTGCACCATAGACTCTGTGATTTCCAAATGTACTCCATATACCTACCATGGTGGTATGTATGTTTCTTAGTGATGAACAAATTCATTTCCTTGACTAAAACATACTTGATATTTTTAAATTCTTCTCTACAATCTCAAATTCTGTCCTAGCTCTATAGAAAATACCCAATAGAGCTCAGTAGATGCTTCTATTCAATGAACTAATAGACCCACCATACAACGTGTCACTCTAAGTATTGTACCATCTGAGAGTCAATGGACATGCCGTGTCAGTTTCTCCTGTCTTCTTACTCAGTTTATAGTCCTTGATTTCATGAGGAAGCCAACAGAGAAGCTGAGGATACTGTTGGAGAAATAGTCTTCACATGGTCTTCCATGCTGCTTTCACCTGTTCATCCTTCAGCCTTGTTTCTCAGTGCAGCTCGTACTTGTCCTGTTTCCCTGTCATCTTGTTCATCATGAACCATAAACTTCAATGACCAGCAACACCCTCACTCCACTCTTTGTCTGCCTGAGTGTCCTTCTCATCCTGCAGAGTATGACATGAACTTTACTCACTCTGTCAAATAGTCACTGCAGGCTTCGGAAGAGCTAAACTGCTCTTTTCTCTAGAAGCCATGCCCCTCCTTTACAGGTCACAGTGTTTGCACTACAACTTCAATGTTGTTCTGTAATAAAACTATGAGCACTTTATTCCTTAGGTTTATCCAGGACTGCTTTATAGGAGAGGCTTAGAAAAGAGTCCAGCATTTCAGTGACGAAGTAGAAGTGAGTGTTCAGGAAGACAGGAAGAGACAAATGGAAAAATTGTCCCAATAAAAGAAAGAATATATAAGCAAAGGGTATATTTAAAGCAGCCTTGTTTTACTGTGAGATACGATGATACAAACATACTATTTACCAATAAACTCCTTATATTGGAAGTAATTATTAAGAGTTACTTAGAGGCAAAATATAAATTTCAAATCTATTTTGCAAAATATCTATCTCCCTATTTCCTATTTCACAAAAGGGAAGGGAACCGAAAGCTGGAAGGATGGGGAAGGGCAAAGGATGAGAAGAGAATGAAGGGGTATTACTGTACATCTAACAACTTCCCACAAAGAATTTAATAATTACAGACTGCAGATGTGCTAATAAAAAAATAAAAATTGAAAAATCTAAACTTTTTATTACCTGAAACATTTTTATCTTGCTTGTGAATGTTTTAACCATAGAAAGATTGAAGTTAGGATTCAGGAATGGAAATATATATATTTTGTATATGTATTGTCTATATATGTACACAAAGGAAGAAAAACTGAGATTTGTCTTTTTTGTGTCCAGTTTACTTTTACTTTTGTACATATGTCAACACATTTTTAAGCCACCTGGACTGATCTCCAATCTTCTATTAGTGCAACATTTCATGGTCTTTGGGTTGTCATTCCACAGTTCCTGGTTCTAGTAATGTGACAGTGGTCTGAAGGAAACACACACACACACACACACACACACACACACACACTCACACACTTTCATGAATCATTTTCCCCTTAGAGCACAGTGGTTATGGGGCTAACACTTCTTCCTGTCTGACATTTCAGTTTTCAATTTGAGAAATTTCACTGCAAGTGAAATAAAGTTTAAACATGATGTCAGCTTTTTCCACTACTTCATGAGACAAGTATGACTCCCCTTCCTTTAAATAAGCCTAATTGTATTTACTCTTGTGTTAATTTGGGGAATTCCTGGGTTCTTTTGGAGAGAAAGAGAAATAGCATGTCCCACTTGTAGATGAAAAAGAAAGGCACACTGAATGACAAGGGTCAGCTGGCCGCAGTGCTGCCTCATGAGGAAATTAGCATACCGCTCAGCAGCAGGAGCTGCATTTCCAACTTCAGGGATGTCACTGACAGTATTTTCAGTGAAAAAACAAAGAGGATATTTGTTTTAGGAAAACTGTATGTGCAGTATCTAAAACAGTACATGTAATAGATGTTTAGCAAACCTTGCTAAAAAAAGAAGCTGAAAGATGTATATAGAATGGTATGTTAGAAATTTTAGGGAAACCAAATAGTGTGTGCTATTTTAATTTTTCCTTAATTTTTTCCATTATCAATGCTTTTGAGCTATACAAAGATAAACTGCATTGTCTCCCATAATTTGAAGCAATCCCAGAATTGCTAAAAACCTTGGTCAGCACATCATTCCCCTCCTTATTTATTCTTGTCTGCCTTCATCAGTAGCACTATTACTAAACCAGTCACATATGTGGCTCTGTGAACTTGGTCAGCTTTCATAACCCTTAGCTTTCTTTCTGTATGTGGAAGATACAATTCTTTCTTGCATCATTTATTTATCATGTCTGGTTTTTTGATCTGGAGATATTTCTAGGATAACAACACCTAAATGCTATCCTATGTATGCACAATTATTCTTTTTTTTTTTTTTAAAGACAGGGTCTTGCCTTGTATTTCAGGTTGGCCTTGAGCTCACTATATAACCCAGGCCAGCCTCAAACTCACAGCAATCCTTCTGCTTCTGCCTCCTGAGTGCTGAAATTACAGGCATGAGCTACCACACCTGGCACTTGGTATGTGGTACTGATTGCTATTAGGCATGAATCTCTACACCCTGCATTGTTGTATGTGGTTTCCAGGGATTGAACCCAGGCCCTTGCACTTGCAAAGCAGGTGCAGGAACCACTGAGCTAAATTCCTGGTCTTGGATGATTATTCTTACAGAAATAGAGTTCAGTTTTTGAGGTTGAGTGAAGGACTGAGGATCCAAGCTCCATATCTGGTCTATATGAAAACAGTAAGTATGAGATGGTTTTGGATGTTATGTCAGAAGAAATTTGGGGGGGTGGAGTTTGAAAGGGAAAGACAAATAATATGACATTTCTGAATGAATGCAAGTTGATTCCTTTAATAAAGGCAATCTAGGAAGAAGAATAAATATTGAGTGTGCAACACTTCCATGTGATTGACTTGGATTCCTGAGTAAATCTGAATTCCTTTTAGCATTGAGTAATACATATGTCTAGAGGAAGCTTACAGAGGGAGCTTCATGCAAAATGGAGAAAAGGGGGGCCAAGGATATAGCTCAGTAGTTCCAGCACCTGTCTTGCAAGCGCAAGGGCCTGGGTTCAATCCCCAGTAACCACATAACAATATTGGGCATGGAGACTCACCCCAGCAGCAACCAGGACCACATACCACAGTGCCGGGCATGGTGGCTCACGCCTGTAATCCCAGCACTCGGGAGGCAGAGGCAGGAGGATTGCTGTGATGTGAGTTTGAGGCTGAGCTCAGGCCCAGCCTAAACTACAAAGTGAGACCCTGTCTCAAAAAACCTAAAAAAAAAAGGAGAAAAAAATACAAGTTCACTGTGGCAGAAATTCCTAGCACTTGCCACAATAAGTATTTTCTTGCAGTTAGCATGAGATCATGTTATTACTTTGGAAAAGAAGAATGAGTTCTCCAAAGTTTCTCTTTTCTAACTCAGAAACCCAGAAGCCTTTGTTGCAATGGCAGAAGCACAACATAGATGCACTCTGGAATCCTCATGATCAAAGGAAGTGCTGTCCTGAAGAGTTTCCCCCTGAGACATAGCATAGGGGACAGACAAACTTATTAAATGTAAAGCCAATAGAGATTTAAGATCTCATTCATCACTGCAACCTGGCCTTGTCTAATCCAGCTGGTTTACTCCAGTAGTTGTAGGAAGGTTAAATGGGAAAACATTTGTCAAGTATTTTGGAAACTGTAATGTACACTATCAGTTGCTAAGTGCCGTCAAAGTGCTTTCTGTTAGTAAAGCTATTATTATCATATATCCCAATATATAAGTGCTAAAGAAAGTACTCCGGATAGCACTTACTATAGTTTTTCACCAAGGGATTGAGTCTCATTGAAAAAGGAAACTGTATGTTATATACTGTGGAATAGAAAATACTCAAAGTGAAAGAGTGGAAGGGGGTGAGATTATAACAAAAAAGAAAGAAAACAAATTTTATGTATATGGGAGGGTGGTAGGGTGGGTAGGGCTATGGGAAAAAATGAGAATTAAGTCGTGTCTTATACTGGTACAAATTCCAGTTGTGGAGTGCAATCATGATGTGTATATGTAATGTATCAATAAAGATTTCAAATTAAAAAAAAGAAAAAGGAAACATCTAGGCCTGGTATGGTGGAAATTGCCTGTAATCCCAACACTCAGGAGAGTGAGTCAGGAAGATCATGAGTTCCAGGTCAGCTTGGGCTACCTAATGAGTTCAAAGCCAGCCTAAACTATACAATAAGACTCTGTCTAAGAAAAAAAAAAAAAAGAGTGAAACATCTAACCTAGTATGATAAGAAAGAACACACAATTTACAGTGTAGAAAACTTTAACATAAAACTGTCATTTAGTGGTTTGACTTTGAGTAAAATATTCAATTTTCTAAGCTTTATATTTTTCATACATAAAATGTAGTAGGCAGAAGTGTGGGGAGAGAAATGCCATGAGTGGATCGTTGTTAGAATAAAATTAAAATGTTTGTCCTCAATAAATTCTAATGCCTTCATCATATATCAGAATTCTATCACAGGGTAATATCCAATTATTAAGTATTTCATGACTCCAAAAGCAGAGTGGAAGATGAAAACAAAAACTGACAAATACATTTATCTTTGTACAGTTTTTGTGGCAAATGAGAAGGAAAAATGCAAGAAACAGTCAACAGAAGGTTCTGAACCATCTTAAAAAATTTTGATGGAAAGTAGCTGTCTTCCCATTGGCTTTCTATTGGCCAAGTGCGATGTTGACATTGCCTAGTTAAGAACTAAGCACTCTAAAAATTGTATTACATTTGGGCAATTAAAACCAGCTTAGTTGAGTGATGTGAATAAAGATTATCCTCTTGGGCCAAGATTTGCTGTCATCAATCATAAACAGACATAAACCCAGGATGTAGTGGATCCTTGCAGAAAAATATTTACGTCGGTTACCATGCACTTGGGTTTTGTGGGATATGTCTATTTTTCCAACAGTTAATGATGTGGTATTGAATGTGCTCAGGTTAACTCTGAACTGGGTTTTCCTCCCTTTTATTCTTTACATTCTGTGTTTTTTCTTTCTACCTCTCATGTCCTCTTTTCTTCTTTTACCTTCTAGCAACTTCCCTCTCTCACCTAGTTTGTTTACTTTGCCTCAGTTTTGGTCACACATAATGGCTAAGACCCAACTGCTCAGTTATTTGACTTTACTGGTCCTCATTCTCATTAAATTCTAGCCCGAGATTTTTTTTTTTTTTTTTTGAGGCACTGTCTCATTTTGTAGTTCAGGCTGACCCTGAGCTCAGCCCCAAATTCACAGCAATCCTTCTGCCTCTGCCTCCCCAGGCAGTGAACCACCACACCCGGCACGGCACTGTGGTATGTGGTACTGATTGCTGGTGGGCATGATTCACCACGCATGGCATTGTTGTATGTGGTTACCCAGGACTAAACCCAGGTCCTTGTGTTTGCTAGGCAGGCATTGGAACCACCAAGATAAATCCCAAGCCCCAGCTCTAGATTTCAAAGTAAATCTTTCCTTGTTTTCCTCAGCTGATATATTAGCCATAATGAATAGAAAATATTGGAAGACTTAGTTCTTATAGATGGGGGAAATCTGAGATTCATCTTATGTGAACCACAGCTCTAAATGGGCAGAGCTAAAATGAACCCAAAGCCCAGGGTTCAGGCGACCTCCTTCTCATCATAATCAGCCACACCAGTATTCCCACTGTGTGGGGGATAATGTGAAATTCAAACTGTAGAGTGATTTAAGAAGCTCTGTTCTCTTTACCCACCTCTAAACAAATCCATCTTTTGAGTTCACTGAATGCAGAAACTTGGTACATTTTGCAAACTCAGATACAAATCCTTTGGAATTTGTTGGTTCTCTATATCTTACTAGTTTAGTTTGTGGTAATATCGTAAGAAGTTCTTGATGTAGACAGATTAAGAGCACATAGCAAGGGAGGAAGAGAAAGCCACAAGTAACAAGTGCTTCAAAGAAACACCAAGAGCAAACCTCAGTACTTTTCTCAGGGGCTAGCCTAACACATCCAATAGCACTATTCATATGTTTTTATTTATTTATGAAATATATTATTCTACTAAGTAAAAACTACTGCCCTAGGTTCTGAGTATAAAATAGCTTAGTATAAACAGTTTACAAAGTTCTGGGACTTCTCAGCTTAGAAGGCAGTTGGTGCAATGTCATTTAACATAATAAGAAGGAAAATGAAATGCAGTAACACATATAAATGCAAAGCTCTCAAGGAGTGAAGACATTTATTTTTAATGGAGAAAAGGTAGAAACAGCAAAGGCTTCCTAGAGAAAAGGACTTTTACACTGAGACTTTTGGGGTGAGCAATACAGAAACTGTGAATTTGAGGAATGTCACATTTAAATATCTATTCATTGAACTAAAAATATATCTTTTCCTCTTTTCTTAACCCAAGAGACACAAGACCTAGGTTTTTTGTTTTGTTTTGTTTTGCCTTGTTTTTTGAAACAGGGTCTTGCTTTGTAGTTCAGGCTGACCCTGAGCTCACTTTGCAGGTGAGCTTGAAACTCATAGCAATCCTCCTGCCTCTGCCTCCCCAGTGCTGGGATTACAGGCATGAGCCACCACATCCCACACTGTGGTATGTGGTACTGATTGCTGGTGGGTATGAGTCTTCATGCTGCATTGTTTTATGTTCCAGGGATGGAACCCGGGCCTTTGCCCTTGCAAAACAGGCACTGGAACCACTGAGATAAATCCTAGGCCCAAGATCTAGTTCTTGACTCAAGGAGCTTATTGTCCAATGCAAACAAATAAAGAAATTTTAATGTGATACAAGGTAGCTGCGAATGAACCGAAATATATTTCAGTTCAATTTTTTAGAACTAAGTAAATGTTTTGTTTTACTTTCAATTAAATCTCTATGTCTAGAGGTAGGGTAGACAAGGCATACTGTGGGGGACATCTCTTCTTGTTTCCCTTCCTCTACCCCTTCTAACCTTATGCTTGGGCCATTGTGTTGACATCCACCACAAACATTCCTTATATTGAGTTTCTTAGATCTTCCTTTGCCAGGAGATTTGATGACTTAGCTTTGAATGTATAACTACCTTCATTAGAGACCCTGGTAAGATTCATGTTATTCATGTGCTTCGTATCAGATCCCAATTATATGATTTATAGTCTGGTCCCTTGGGACCTTTTGTGCTTTAATGCTCTGTGACAACATAGAAATTACATATCTCTGAACTTTACTTTCTACAACAATAAAGATAACAATATATCTTGTATCTGGGGAATAAAAATAACTACCAAAGTAGCCATAGTGATTGCCCTGAAAATAAAAAAGTCTCTAGTCTACCTTTTCACTATTTTGGTTTCTCAAAAATTCCACTGTGTTTTATAGTGCCTGACTCTTCTACTTGGGAAGAAATCCATGAAGATTAAATGTAAAGCCAATCAGCAATGTAATCAAATTAGGCAGTTTGTTATGGGGATAAAGATAAAAACGGTTGAATTTATTGCCTGACCAAAAAAATGCTATTTGCCTCAACTGACCAAGATAATTAGAACCACTCTTCTAGTAGTCAAGGGTGTGTATGCCTATCCAAACAATTTCAGAAAAAGACAAGGGAACATCTGCTCATTTGGACTAACGTAGAAAAAATATGGTTGACTGAAGGCTTTGATATCTTTTAATCCTACTTAAAATTCTTAGGGAAAAAAAACAACATAATAAAATCCATGGACATATTAAGCCTTGGAAGATTGACAAAATTATGTCTCTACATATTTGCTCAGAAATTCTTATTCCTCTTTTACGATCCAAATATAAACTCAGTGATTTTAAGGTTTTGTTTTGTTTTATTTTTCTTAGTATGAAACCAAAGGACCATGACAATAATAAGTAAATGATGAAG
Organism: Petromus typicus; assembly: GCA_004026965.1. Lineage (NCBI taxonomy): Eukaryota > Metazoa > Chordata > Mammalia > Rodentia > Petromuridae > Petromus > Petromus typicus. Next base: position 35,424 of record PVIR01002180.1, read on the forward strand.
AAGAAACCAAAAGAGAAGCCAGAGATGAGTTCAATAATGAGATTTAATAATTTCATACCTAGAGCTTCATTCTTTACAGACATCAGTGATAAAGAACAGATGAATACAGCCGATAGCTTCACCATCACTACTCCAGACCAGGATTCTTAGTTCTTTTCTTTCAAAAGAAGAAACCAAATTCATACAGAATAAATGATATTCAGGATTAATTCAGCTGTAGCAACAGCAACAACAACCAAAAAAACAAAACAAAACACCACTGGCTTTTTAAAAGTGAAATTTGTTATATTTAGGCATATGATGAAAGGTATATTTAATGGAATCTAACATTAAAAAGACAACATAACCTTAGTTGTTCAAGAAGTCATCTACTGTCTCAGTAGATGCTTGGGCCATTGTGTTGACATCCACCACAAACATTCCTTATATTGAGTTTCTTAGATCTTCCTTTGCCAGGAGATTTGATGATTTAGCTTTGAATGTATAACTACCTTCATTAGAGACCCTGGTAAGATTCATGTTATTCATGTGCTTCGTATCAGATCCCAATTTTTCTTAGTATGAGACCAAAGGACCATGACAATAATAAAGTAAATGATGAAGAAGAAACCAAAAGAGAATCCAGAGATGAGTTCAATAATGAGATTTAATAATTTCAGTGTTATAACTTTATCTATGCCTTTTCTTTTGTTTGTCCTGATCAAGAGTTTGTCTCTCTTCATCATTCCACTTCATAGATCACCATGAAGGTCATCAGATGCCTCAACTTATAAACCCACTTAGCCTTTACTTGACCTTCAGTGACATCTGACCAGGTCAGGGGCCTCTTACACGTGAACAAACAAGTAGAAGGTTGAAAAGACAACTTTTTGTGTTTTTTATGATGAGAAGTCTGACTTTGGTTGCAAAGAAAACTTACTGTTGAATAAAGATTTGAGCTCAGGTCTGTCTGTGAAGTCCAAGATGCCTTTATCACATCGTCCCACAATCATGTTTATTAGTTTAAAGAAAGACCACAAAAAGTCATCTACTCTTAATGGAGTACTCTTAATTTTCTTCCAGGAAAATTCCAACTAAGTCAAACTTGAACTAGACATTCACTCAGGTTCACTTGATTTCCTACTTTGTCACCACCTTGATAGGCAGGATAAAACATACAATAATGATACTATCAGTAATTTTATAATAATTCATATTGATAGAGTATGATGTATCAGATACTACCCAAAATTATTTCAAATATTAGTTCCATCAATTCTCTCATATTACATGCTCCTCACTTCAATATGAGAAAACAGAATAGGAGAGGAGAAATCACAGGTCATTTCCACCTCGTTGAATCTTTTCTGGAAATTTTAAAGAATACTTGAGAGATTCCTTGAAAACAAGGTAAATTAAAATGTGAAGTACAGCTTGATTATCTTCAATACCTACGAATAAATAGTACTTCGGACTTCAGACTTCAGAATTATTTCGGATTTTAGAACAGTTGTATGGATTTTACTAGTTGAACATCCATCATCTAAAAGCCATCATATGAATCATTTCAGATCTCAGAGATTCAAGTTTGAGATGTACGACTTTCAAATTTTAATCATAGAAAAGCTTCGACAACCACCTCATGGCTATGACTCCTAATGTGCTTTATTTTTTTAGTTTTCTGAACAGAAGAAGTACCTCTCTCTCTTATTTATTAGAGAAATCGTTGAAATGGAAATCCTTGGTCCACAGGTATGGAGTCAGTTTTCAACTCTGAACCTTTGGTCTCTAATATTTCATAAAAGGCAAAATATATTACCACAAAAGTGGTGAATAGTCCTTGACTGGGGGCCACACATGTTATCCCTAGTTGTTAAGTGTGTACTTGTTATAAGAGGAAAATTGCATAGGGTATCAGAGGGTCCTCATCTTGCTATACTAACATGGTCATGTCTTATAAACTCCTTCACAAAGTCACCTGCATGGGTTTGGAGGTTAGAAAATAGCCATATCTCTTTGAGGAACATCATTAAACACACCACAAATAATTAGGGCAGTCATTTCAAATTTCTGTAAGAAAAGCAACGCTATTTAAGACAGAAATCCCAATGTTGACCTTTAGTAGAAATAATTCTCACAGGTCTCACAAGGCAAGTCCTGGGACAAGGGACTGATAAAAAGATAAACAACTCTGAAACAGAAGGGCTTTATTTTTGTTTTTACTTAAATGAACATGAGCAAACTTGAAAACTTCTACTTTCCCTCTCAAAAATAAAATACTGACTTTTGAAACTATAATTTTAGATTAGAAAAGCACATATTTAAACTTAATTAAAATCATGTGTTTCATTTTTTTCTCTTTTGACAGTTTTTAAAATATAGTTCACATGTGTTAACTTTGCAAAAGGGAAAAAATAAAATTGCAGATAAAATTATTTTATAAATAAAAGAGTCAAATACATTTTAAGGATCATGTTAGACTTGTGTTTTACTCCCAATGCTGGAAGTAAATGCTTTTACCTATCTTCTGTATTTTTAAAAATTTTTAATCTTTATTGGTACATTACATACATGCATCATGATTGCACTCCATAATGGGGATTTGTACCAGTATAAGACACAACTTAATTCTCATTTTTTCCCATAGCCCTACCCACCCTACCTCCCCCCATACATAAAATTTGTTTCCTTACTTTTTGTTACAATCTCATCATTTTTCCCCCTTCACCCTGTTTTACATTGAGCATTTTCTATTTCACAATATATAACATACAATTCTAGGACTCATTTACATCTTTATTTTCTCATACCAGAGAAAAGATGCAATATATACCTATCTGTGCTCTATTTATTTCACTTATGAGGATATCCTCAAGGTATGTCCATTTAAGTATAAATGATTCAAACTTATCATCTTTTATGGTAGAGTAACACTCCATTCTGTAGAAGAACCGCAGCTTTTTAATCCAGTCTCCAGTTGATGGACACTTGGGTTGTTTATCTTCTGTATTTTAGACCATAAAATTTTTCAGTATCAGAAATATTAAAATCTCATACATATAAAACTTGAGATAGTTTGAGACTTTAGAGGGTGGTTATGATAGTAGGAAGATAACGGTGCCTCAGAAAAATGACCTGAGATTTATTTGAGTATCCGTGGCTATAGAGTTCAAGTAGTTTCCTGTGGTAAAAGTTTGGAAAGTTGCTAAATTTCTTTGTCCTTCGTAGGGGGAAACAGTGTTTCCCAAAGTGTGATACGTAAAGCATCAGCTAGAAGCATGGCATGCATTTCCTTAATTTAACATATCCACAGTTCCTGTCCCTAGATTGCCTGTTATTCAATGTCTAGTGATATTTGTGGGCCAAACTCAGGTGCTCTTACTTTTCACCAAATCACCCCAGGCTGAGAAGTTTATCTTCTTCATAACTCAGGACTCTAAATTTAACTTGGCTCTTCCATTATGGTTTATAAGAGATTACATTCTGATGTTGCATTGAAGTAAAATACTTTATGGAGGCAGAAGACTGACACTATCAAGACATAATTCAATTGAAAGTGGCAGACACTGCCAGACCTGTTAAACATATCATAAAATGTTCAAAGCTGGGAGAAATCCGTGTGATTTATTTCAGCTTCAAATCATTTTATCTGCCAAAGTTTTCCAGATGAATTTGAAGAGAAGCTGATTCATTTTCAGTGATACTTGCTTAAATGAAGTATATAATGGGACATGGGGCTAAAATCCTAAAACACTTTCACACATAATTATAATGTCAGTCTGGAAGATTGAAAAAAACCAGTCTGAAGAGCATCATTTACGAAGCCTAGCATGTCAGTCTGCTGTCATATACATCACTCTTTGGAATGATAGAAGCTCTCCCTTTAGGATTCCCAAAGATGTATTAGCTTATTAAGATTATTCCACACTGTATAATAAAGAAATGCACTTCCTTTTGTGTTTATCATTTCCATACATATATGAAACTAGAAATCCTTCCTCTGCTACTGCTACTACCATTTACCATAATGTGTCCATCCTGTATGTTGGTACACATTAGACAATCGTGAAATTCTACCTTATCTGCACTTTGAAAAATGGTACATTTACAGATGTAGTAACAAAAGAAATAGAAGTTCAGAATATACTACTAAGTTTCCATTAATTTGCTCTACAGCCCTCAACTCATCACTTTCCACTGAACTGACTGCCTCATATGTTCATTAAATTTCTGATATAAAATATACAGTCTGTTTTCATCACTTTATCTTTCAATGCCTACAACAAGGTCTATTAGGTTAAAGGTAAAAATATCAGATTTATTCAAATAGACAACTTTTCCTACTTTAGCACATTTTTCAAAGCTAAAACACATCTTTGATTTTTTTTAATCTTTTCAAATTTATATTTTGAGACAGGGTCTCACTTTGTAGTTCAGGCTGACCCTGAGCTCACTCTGTAGCCCAGGCCAGCCTCATACTCACAGCAGTACTCCTGCCTCTACCTCCCGAGTGCTGGGATTACAGGTGTGAGCCACCACACCCGGCTCATCTGTGATTTTTAGTAATAATTCATAAAAGTACTTGATAAGCATTCTTTTTTATCAGTCACCTTTCCAATATCCAGTTCTGAGAGTCCTATGCAGCTATCATACTAGGAGCTATTAAACCAAAAGTTCAAGTTGGTATTCATTTGGCAAGTTCCTTTCATAAATCAATCCCATCTTCTGCAATAAATGGAGCCATCAGAGGCCACAGAATGGGGTTACTTAATTTTTGGCCCCATATCCATTCCACGTTGGTAGTGATGGAGTCAGAGGAGATGATTTTCTTTCTCTTTCCTCCTTCTCTCCATCATGATCTTATCTCTCTGCAGATGATTCTCCTCACCCCAGTCAAGGAGTCCAGTTTTATTGCACAGTTTGTCTGGTGCCTCCAGGATTGGCCGTCATTTTCTTCTCTTGCCTCACTTTTTACATTTCTCTCAACACTGGATTCCACTGTGACTGACTTTTGTTACGTTCCCTGAGTCTATAAAGTGTTAGCCCTATGTTTCTGTTACTCTTTTATCCAAGGATGTTCTCTCTACTTCCACTTGTCTCTTTCTACAGCCTCCATTTGATTACTGCTTTTGTTCAGTCTCATTATTGCAGACACTGTCACTTCCTCTGAGTGGAATTATAAGCTTTAGTCCCTAGAATGGAGGTAGGTGGTTCTTCTAGTAAGTTCATCAATATCTCATATTTTATCACCGTACAGTCTGTTATCAGTGCCTTATTACTTGTGTATCTCACACTAAATATCAATTTCTGAGGTTGTTTCCCAGATGGATAGTAGACAGTTTGAAAGTCCTACTGTATTTCAGTGTCTTCCTAATCAGTGTGGTCAAGTCCGAAGTCTCCTATCCAAAGCATAAATACAAGAAGATAAAAAGGTTTCAGTCTGTTTGAAGTCACGGTGTGTGACATGACCATTTCAGTTCTACTGATACAATGTACTGGCAAAACAAATGTCCAACAGTTCACTAGATACACAGATCTCCAACAGCTGTGATCAATGTCATGTTTCTGAAACGATTTGCAATTGGCCAATGAAGGGCCTACAGTTATTCTAAATCTAGTCTGGAAATCTGAAAATTCCTCTGCATTGCATTAGATTCCTTCTTAGGCACATGTTGACTCACTATTTATTTGCCAGGCCTGTGGAAATTCACTCTTCTACCATTAAATGCCACTTCCCTTTTAAAGAAGTGACTAAAACTAACCATATAACAACCTTTAGCATTAAAATCACAAGGCAGACTAGGGCTGTAACTCAGCAGCAAAGCCCTGGGTTCCATCTGTAGCAATACAATTAAAAATGTAAAAATTAAACTAAAAATTAATATCCCAATATGAGAAGGCATGAAATTTAGAGATGATTCTCCTTTATCATCATATTTTATTATTTTAATGATGTAAAGATGATAAACTTTGCAACTAAAGAGTTCACTATGAACAAGGCATTTCAACTACACAACAATAGTTAATCATTTCAATGACTCGATGGATAGAATTGCTGTCCCATTTCACAGATGAAGACAGAATCATTCAATTGCTTAACAATTTGTCTAAAGTGACACGGTGGATAAATATTAGACCTGGTCTCATGCATCACATTACCCTGACTCTAAATCCTATCTTGTTCTCACTCTGAAGAAACTTCCCAGTGTTTCAGGATAGAGCATTCGTTATTTGGGGAGTCAATAAGGAAAATTATTTAGTTGGAAATGCCTGCTTTGTGTGTGCTATGGAAAGCACTCTCCTTGGGATCTCATTGATCACTCGTAGGATGTTCTGCCGAACAATACCATCAATGAGGGCACACTGACGGCAGGGACGAGACGCTGTTGCCGCCCTTTCTTCTGAAGAATGGTCTCTGAAAAATCTGTCCCTCTGTATGCAATTGGTACTTCCCACCATCATGTTCAAGGGGCTGACTCAGCTCTGGACGTGGGGTTGGGGAGTCCAGAGACTGAGATGTCCACTCAGTGTGTTGGATGAAAGCTAAGTCATTCCCATTCACAAGGCTGAGGAAGGAGCCATGTGAGTGACAACATGCAGGGGTGAGGATCCCAGAAACAGTAAAATTGCAGAACATATCTGAGGTGTCATCGTTGTCCCCCTGTAAAGCAGAAACGAGACACCTTCTTTTCATGTGGACATGTTACCTCCACATGAGGTAAGGGAGCATTTTAAGAAGGGAGAAGGTCAGTCATTCTTTGTCTCCAACAAGCTCCTGGGTCTTAAACAGAAACAACTTCCTAAAAATGGTCCTTGCTGACTGGCTTTGTGGTGATCACAGACTCCCATCCATTCCAACCTGAAAGGCAATTTCACCTTGCCACTCTGAAAAAACTCCCAGGGACGGAGTAAAACTCATAGCTTCTAATCTACTCCTGAACTTAGAATCTGCTTAGTTTGTTTTGATTAGGTTTTATAATTATGTGTGCATGATATTATTAAAAGCTATGATTTATTTCACATGTAAACTATGGTAGGCAAATTACATTTTACTGACATTATCTGTTTAAGGTTTATAGCTACCTTATGCAGTAATTATTCCCATTTTTGTATGGGAGCCTGACAGATAGGAGTAGGCTATAATTTATCAAGACTCATCGACAGGGCAGAATCTGAACTCAGAACTCCCCTGGACCTTACATTTCCTCTGTGTCATGCCTGTGACTTTAGTAAACTTCATCTTTCAAACCAGTTAACATAGTCTAATTAAAACTGTTTTCCCTGAGGAAATAAGCACTTGGATGGAATAGTAGTTAAATAAATATTCTCAGATTCATACTGTGAAAGACAATAAATAGTCAGGGTCTCTATTTCATGAGGCTGTATGGAGAAACTTAACAACTTTGCAACCACAAGTAAACACACAATCATTTATTTTGGTTATGGCATTTTCTGTAGGCCATTCATTATTCATTCCCATTTCATTACTTCCTCAGAGTATAATGTCCTCAAGCATACTGTCAGTACAGACAGAAAAAAACCTCAGAAAAAAACCTGCTCAGAAATAAAGCTGTGTGAGATCCACAGTCCACAAAAGATAGAAACAAGCAAGATATGCCCAGCAGGCCTGCTGGATCTGACTTACATGGTAATCAGTACAGAAATCAGAGCATATAGCCAAATGGAAGTAGTCATCACAAGCTATCAACACTCATCGGTTTTGAGTTAACCACAGTTTTGCACCTAGCTGTTCCTCTAAGGCCTCAGGAGCTCATCAGTGGAACTCTGCAGAGGTGGCTGCATCTTGGGTGTTTGAATACAGATTAATAGTGTTGGTAATGGGATAGTCCACTGATTGGCCAGTATTGTTCTGAAGGTGGGTAATAGGAAGCCCCACCATGGACATGGGTGGCATCAACCACTAGGCCTGTAGCCTTAATGGACTAAAAGGGAAAATAGAGGCCAAGCTGGTGCCACTCAGTCTCTTCTCCCTTCTGTCTTTCATGCCAAGGACTGTTTCTCTTTTGTTGTGTTCCACTGCCACGTTAAACTGCCTTCCAGCTGTCTAACAATGGACTACTGCAAACTCTGAGAAAACAAAACAAATAAAACCCTTTCCTCTTTCAACTTGTGGGAATTGGATATTTTGCCCCAGGACTGAGAAAGTAACTAAGATTAACTCAACGGTTAAGAGCGTGCATTTTAGGCTGAAGCTGAATTAAAACTCCACGTCTGGTCTTTTAATGATTCAACAAACACAATTTAAAGGCCTGCTATACATCAAAGTGTGGGGAAGTAATTTTCCACTAACTTGCCTTGTGAATGAAAGAAAATCAATAAATTCCCTGAGCTTTCTGTCTACTTATTTGTAAAATGGATATAACACAGTATAATAGCTAAGTGTGATGTCAGCTTGAGTGGATGAAGTCATATATCACAGATCAGTGGAGCACAACTCTGAGGATGTCAATGGATGTTTGTCATGTAGGCTTCATTCTGAAGAGAAAAGACACACTCTGGATGTGAGTAGAACCAACCAATGGGCTTGTAGCCTGAATGGAATAAAAGAAGAAAGAAGGAAGTCTTCTCTTTTTGCTTCTTCAGAGGAGCTCTCATTTTTGCCATTACTTTTGCATCTATGTCTCCAGTTCCTTTAGGCTTTGGTGTCAAAGCCTTCCTACACAGACCCTTGGTTTTCCAGTATGGACTTACACTGGCCTCTGCTGTGAGTTCCAGGTGTTACAAAATTTAGAGGACAGTATATTGATAATTTTCAGAATTTTGCTCCATGATTGCCGCTCTAACTATATAGCCTCTGGACTATGTGTGAGCTACTTGTCTCATTTGATCCTCACAATCTTAAGTGGTATCATTATTGCATCACCATGCACCCCATTTAAGTGGTGAGCACACTGGAGAGACTCATTCACGTCATATACTGGTTTGAGTGTACAATGTTGGAAGGCATCTGCGTCTTTGATGTGAGACTGTTTGTACAACTACTTGGTGTAGGATACCCAACATTACCAAGAATATCAACTTAGTCCTATCCCTTAGTCTTCCCAACACCAAATCCTGGAGCACCAGACATGGGAATATGAATTTTCTGGGCCTTCAGATGCTTAAAAGAGGCAGGAAGACTGCCAGACTTAGCCATGTCTCTAGGAAAGTTCTATTCCCCAATGCTGCCAACTCAGATGTTTCATGCATTATTCATGCATGTGGTGTGGTATTCAAAAGGCTCTGTCCACTTCCCAAGGTTTCCATGGATAGGCAGGTACTAGAAACATACAACCTAGACCAACAGTGGAAGAATCTGGCATGTGTCTGGGGACCGGCTGAGCTATCAGTATATGTCAGTTCTGCTCAAACCACAAATGGTCTCCTCAGGCTGGCCCTCTACCCTGGTGTATCAATCATTCCATGAAAGCTCAGCACCACGCTAGACACTGTATGAAGAAAGTCTGCTTAGTTTGCTCATGCTGGCATGGAAATTTTCTAGGTGGCTAAAACAACAGACTTTTATTTTCTTATACTCTGAGAGTCTGGAAGTCTGTGATGCCAGCATGACTGGCTTCTGTGAAGGCTTTCTTTGTGACATGCTGATGGCCACCCTTCTGTCTATGCTCTCATGTTAGAGTGGAGAAAGACGAGGGAGCTCCCTGCTGTCTCCTATAAGGGAATTAATCTCATCTTGAAGGTCTTTCCCTCATGATCTCATGCATACTTGAAAGGTTTCACCTTCAAATACCATCTTAGGGTGCAGGAATTCTGATGGGGACACAATTCAGTCATTAGCAGGAGTTAAGCAGCATAGTGCACTAGGAATCTTATTAATTTTGGTGCCCTAGAGGATCAATATCAAATTAGAAAATATACACAAGAGAAATCTGAGTAACAAAAATGTAACATAGTAAGTAGATAATACTTGCTTCACAAAGGCTTCTCTTTATAGACCATTCAGTATGAGGACAGAAGTGTTCCACAAGATTTTTCTTCTGTTCATGAACTCTACATGGGGTGATGGACATGAATTTATCCATCTTCCCCAGCGTCGTGGAGGAAATTCAGCTTATGAACTGAGGTACCACTGCACAATCATTTAGTAATTTTAGTATAATTTTAGGGTAAAATTAGACATGATTGAGAGTGTACACTGAACAAGGTATGGATAATTATTGCAAATGACGATTGCTCTCATTTAATCATTAGCACATTAAAATTCAACTCTGTGTGTCTATTCTTGGAAATGATTTAAACAAGAATGTTTTTTGTCTGCCCTGATGAACTAATGGCTGTATAACACTACTATTCAAAACTGACCTTTTAGTTTAACTGAATCCAACCTAAGTGAAACCATGGGTGAAGGTGTTTACTCATATGAATAGAGTCTAGAGTTCCACTTGATAAATTACTATAGCTTTCATTGTTTTAAACATTATCCTTTTTAATCTTTATTCTAGAGATATGGTTGATTTTTTCCACCACCAGATTACATGATTAAAATGCTTTGGATTTGACAATGTATTTATTTTTTCTAGTAAATTTTATACTTCCATACATTTTTACCTTACTAACCAGCATCCTCTTTCTTAGCTTGATGGAAGCCTTCCTGGTAAAGTAAGTCTAGTAGTGATAAATGCTCTTGGCTTTTCTATGAGGAAGCTTTTTATCACCATTTAATTTTCAGAAGAAGGGATAGCTTAGTATTCCTGATTGCCAGTATTTTTTTTAAGGATTTTAAGCATTGATCCTACAATGTGTACACGTTTAAAAACATTATTTTTTATTTCAGAAACAATTATTTTTTTTCAAGTAAAAATAAAATAACACAGAAATGACCCATTTGAATAGCTCCAAAAAACCCCAAAGCTTTGCCATAGAATATCACATAAGTAGATAAATCTCAATAGAACTTCAGAATTATCTGCCACAGGTTTATGTGGTTTGATATGTAGTGTTCAGTAATTACTTGTTGAATGAGAGAATAAAATAATGAATGAATACATGTTAAAGCCTATTCTGTTTTAGAATAATAGTATCAAGCCACCGTGCATCCATCCCTTCTGAAGCCCTTTCTAGAAACTTCCAGGGGAAGCCTGAGATTTCCTCCAGGCTGTAGCATGTTGAGTCATATTGTCCCTGTGTAAGCAAAGACTAAGATCAATAATGCTACCTCACAAACTCCTTCCCTCCTATACACAGGAACAATTTTCCTTCAAGGTAACTCTATTTCTCAGAGAGACATTTCATTTCCGTTGAACCTCATCCTTTAGGATAACCTCAGCTCTTTAAAAATCACCTGAAGTGACTGTGAAATGTGTATTTATCTTAGGATTCTCCCTGATTATTCTCTGATATTTATCTTTATATCATTCTGAAAGCCACAGTCTCAGTTCTCTTTACTCAGAACAGCTGCAGTAGGTTATTTCTTTCCTTTCTTTTTACTCTGTTGATGTGAATGTTTCAAATATTTTCCTGAATGGCAGAGAACAGGGGGAACATTAATATCATTGATAATTTTCCATTCCAGTCTTCATCACAAGCATCTTTCCCCTGTTATTTTTCTCCTTATTTCAGATTTTGTGTTGGGTATCTAAGTACCTATTTCTTCCTCCATGTTTTATTTCACTCTTCAGTGACACTTCTGATGAGCCACATCATTGGCATTCTAGGTGTTTGTAGCTGTTTATTAAAATCTTATTTAAGCAATATATACTTAAGTTAAAGTTACAACTTGGAAAGCAGATAATCTCTGGCAGAAACACAATAGGAAAATGGGAAGGAGAATTTATTTCCCTTAGGTGGAATGATTCCAGTTAAATCTTGTTGCTGAGTTCATGATCAGAGAGGAAGGGGTATATTTCAGTGCACAACATATTAGCAAGTGGCCTGTGCCAGGCACTCCAGGGAGATGTGGGGGTTAGGAGGGCCTAAGACATATCTCTGCATAAACATGGTCACAGGCAGGCAAGGGCAGCACACCTTCACTCACTCCTGCATTCCATCACTTAGTCACAGTAAGGAAATTCCCAGTCATCTCTAGTCATAGTTCTGGGTGCTGCAGATACATAAATGAGTAGCATAAACTATCTCCATAAATCTTGAACTCTGGTTCAGCTAGAACCACTTTAAAATAATGTGAAGCATAACTTTAAGATAATGTGAGTATTTATCAGCTTTATTTAAATCTTTTTATTGGACATTTCATTTCTTTCTTTCTTCTCCGCTTGCTCTTCCCCTCCTCCTGGCCCTTCTTCCTCTTCTTCTCCTTAACCCCCTTCCTGTCCCTCCTTCTTTTTCCTTGTTTTGTCTCTAAACACTAATAGTAATTGAGCTTCTCAGAAACAAACGTAAATGGACTTTTGCTTGGGACAAGATGAAGGACTGAGGACAGGTATTCTACCAAGTTTTCTACAAGAAGCTCGGCCTTGAGAGGGATACACACCCACCTTTTCTATCATGATAAATGTACCTTAGTTGTCCTCAAACATGAATGTTTTTTTTATGCTCTGATCATCTGATGTACTTCTGAAAATGAAAATTCATGCACTTTCTTTGTGCCTGTTTTTAGAATGCCCAGCTTTTAAATAGAAATTCTGTTTTTAAATGTAAATACTCCTGACATAGCTAGGTTTAGATCTCTTCACTGGATTATATGAGGAGACTATCATAACACTTCACAGAGCTGAGTTCTGAAAGTCACATTAAAGAGCACAGAGAAAACTTTTATGTAAAAACAAAAGAATAAATTGAAATAAACAAGTGAATAAAGAAAAAAGACAAACATAAGGATGGTATTTGAAAAATTAAATTGATAGGAAAGTATTGATAAATATTTTCAATATTTGAGCCTATTATGGCTTGTGTCTATATATATTCTCCCACAGTCTGGTACCATCCTTGGTAGGGCTTTTCAGAAATGGCTGGATGTAGGGTATGTGCAGATAAGATAAAGGATGTGACCCTGGGATAAAATCATGGTGCAATGCTAGGGTTAAGGCTGCCCTATATAAGGTATACTATCAACCCTAAGTGTGGTAGCCTGGATAAGACATAAGGGACAGAAAGAGGGTCACTGTGTGTCACTTGTTACTTGCTGTTTTTGCTGCCTTCTGCCTACCATGAATTTTCTTCTGTGGTGCCTGTTTGCGATGTCTTGGGGCCCGCTTATTATGGATTAAATCCTCTACAAACTGAATCTGAAAAAGTTTCCTCCTTTAACTTTTGTGGTCAGATATTTTGTCTCAACTATGAGGGAAGTAACTAAGATAGAACTCTTCCATTTTTTGGTGTTAATGGAAAAGATTTTAAGTCCAGAGAATTGGATGAGATATCTGAAAATCTGGGTTTTGCTCTAATTGTAATAGTTTGAACACTGAGTTAGATTTAATTCCTTATCTACTTTTTCTCTCCACTTTTTAAGATGAAGGTTTCACCCAGGCAAAATTGAAGGGCTTTGGGCTTTGTGTGTGCTCAAGCTATCATTCACCTGGCACAGATTTCCCCTGTAGAAACAGAAGAGAGGAAGAAAGAAAAAATAGTGCATCAAGTATATCACTGAGAACAAGCAGCAAATAAGAAGACATTTTTCCCAAAAGAAGAAAACCAGGCTGGAAAGTGTATGCTGCAGTATTTTCACTAAGTTAGCCCTGAAATACTTTAAGGGTACAACATCATCTCCCACTTCTGAAGAGGCAGGGGCAGGGCAAGCCTTTATCTGTTGTCACATATTTGAAGGCTCTTCCACTTAGTGAATGGAATTTCTATTTTGCAAAAACCATAATTTGTTTTTGCAGAAAGCATTTCCATGGAGCCAGCACCTCTGTTTCCATTCAACAAATGAACTCAGGTCAGCAGAATAAGGCAAGAAAGGTTTCAGCCAAGGCCTCCAATAACTGAGCCTAAAGAGGCTCTAGGGAAAAGGCCTTAAACGAGTCCACAGATATTACTCACAGCATCTGCCAATGAAACTTTTGACCAGGAGGAAGCAGGACTCCCAGAATGGACAGATTCTGGCACATGAGAAAAGGCTGTTTCATGGCCAGTTTGTGCCATTTTCACAGGCTGCTTTTTGGCCCAACTCAGGGGCTGTACCCATGAGAGCCATTTCCACCTGGCCTGCCTAGAGAGTCAGGGCAGCTGGGGGGTTGGTAGTTTGCTGTTGCCACCAGCAGCAGGCAACACTGGGATAGCCCGGGGTTTTGTCTCTAACTTGATTCCCATTCCTTGTACAGCTCATACCTCTCTGGCCATTCACTGGTTCACTGTTATAAGGCCAGTTTGCCCTAATGCATTGGAAATACAGAGAAACAAGATATAATTTAAGTGGCTTAAACTTGCCTTTAAACTGACATATGTGTGTGTGTGTGTGTGTGTGTGTGTGTGTGTGTGTGTTATGGATGTATGCACAAATGTACATTTGAGGGACCACTTTATAATGGGCAAAAATAAGTATCAGAGACATTGATACACCAGAACCAGCTCATTTAACCAAACATAAGTTAGATATATTGTGAGGTTCAGGACAAACAGTCAGTTCTCACTCTACATGAGTTTCCCACTAGAAAGACAGAGCTGTGAAAAGATGAAGTTCAGTGCAACAGAAGGCCACATGCAGACGATGGAAGAATGAAAGTGAAAGGGCAGAGTCCCCTCCAGGGCAGAGTGAAAAGGTTAGAAACAAATTCCTAAAGTGTCTTGTACTATGATTAGGGCTTGTCTCTGAAACAGTAAGAGAGAGTGACTGGAGCAAAAAACAAAGGCTATCCATGTCAGAAGGCAAAGCACAGTGCTTGGGGCCGTGGAAAGGGGGAAAGAGCTCGCCTAGTAGACATGGAAAGAGCTCTCCTGGTAGACATGGAAAGAGCTCGCCTGGTAGACATGGAAAGAGCTCGCCTGGTAGACATGGAAAGAGCTGGCCTGGAAGACATGGAAAGAGCTCGCCTGGAAGACATCGAAAGAGCTCGCCTGGTAGACATAGAAGTGTTCAATTAATTCAATGCTCTCACAATGTAAGTAGCAGGAAATAAAGCACTAGCTAATCTGGGTTCATGAAAATGCCTTATGAAAGTAAGCCTATCCTTCATCCATTAAAATATGCTGCACTTTTCTGCACTTTATTTGAATACATTTGATATAGAAAATATAACAAAGGGATGAACCCATACACTCACCCTTGCATTTATGGAGTGAAGCATGAACAAGAATCAAAGAGCCTTGCACCTGAACACCCTCTGAAGATTCCATCACAGTCATTTCTGTCTCAGGAAGGTAGTAATAAATGTGATCGTAATGTATATCTAAGATGTACCAATAAACTCAATAAAAGGGGAAATAAAAGAAAGAAATGTGGTAACAGTAGTTACTTATTAACTTATGTCATAAAACATGTCATATGGACTAGAATAGGACTGTCCCTCGGATAAGTACATTCCTTCCCTCCAAAGGACACAGCATAGCTTAGTTAAAAAATAATTTGTCAGTTAACAGTGAGAATTTCCAAGCCGTGTGACTAACTTATTCCTTCCCGATGGCGAGTTCCTCTTGAAATGTCAAATTGTGGTCAGATGTTTTCTTGGGAAATTTAGAATCAAAGGAATCAAGATTCTAATGACACAAATATAATCTCATTTCTTCCCTTCCTCCCTTCTTCTATTGCTTTTCTTCCTGTCTAATTCTCTCCTAGTTATAGTAAGAGCTCTGTTATATCAATAATAGCACATAAAGACTTTGGCCATGTGACACCAATCCATGGAGGAGGTATTAATTAAATAAGCAAAGAATTACAAATTAATAAATGGAGATAATGTGCAGTTATCTCTATGAATCAAATGACAATTACTTCTGTGATGAAGTGACAACAAAAAAAACCCCTAACTTCAATTGGAAGGTGCTATGATTTGTATCTAGATGTCCTTCCAAAGCCTTTGGGGTCACAGGTAGAGGTTTTCAGAGATAATTGAATCTAGAGTATGTGATCCTGAGATTAAGTGTATGATGCTGGGATCAAGACTGTATGATTACTAAGTTAGCCCACTAACTGATTTGAGTAGGATAGGTTTGGTTAGCTTCTGGGTAGGATTAAGAGTATGCACCCTGGATATGAGTGCTACTCACCCTTAAGGGTAGGAGGCCTAGAAGGAATATAAGAGAAAGAAAGAGAATCATTGCTTGTCACTTGCTGTGCCCTATTTTTGCTGGCTTTTGCCCACCATGAATAATTTTTCCTCTGCAATGCCTCTCTGCCATGCCTTCCTGGTTTGCAGCCAGCTGATTATGGATGGAAACATCCATAAATTGTGAGCTGAAATAAACATTTCCTCCTTCAACTAGGGGTGTCAGGTATCTTGCCTCAGCAATGAGAAAAGTAACAAAGACAATGCAGTTTCTGTGAGGATGTGACAGTTGTATTGAGACCCAGTTTGAACAAGTCATAGAAATTAAAGTGTCTGTCACAGCAGGGAGAGGGGAAGAGGACTGTGTGTTCCAGTGCATGACACAAAATGGATGAGATTTCACATTTCACAGAGATTTGTGAGAAAACACCTAAAGATTTTAGGTAACAGAGTGTCTGATTTTTGAGGATTTTTTAAAAGTATATTCGATGTGAACAAAATATTCTCATTGGATCAAAATTGAAGTGGCCATTCCACCAATCATGTCAGCCCATCCATACCACCTTGAATGTGGTCTACACTTGGTGATTCAGATTCAATAGAAAGAGTATGAAAAAGGGGAAAATAGTAAATGTACAGAAAAAACACTGGAAAATGTTTTCAATTGATCAAGGTTAAATGTCACTAGCAAAAGTCATGTTGATAAATATCTCTTAATAAAACAAGAAAGAAAATTTAGTTCTGGAATTTTTCCTCCAAACCCATAGCTGTAATCTAGCCACAAAGGAAACATCAAAGTTGAATAAAGGGATAGTTGACAAAATTCTTGGGGCCTGGTACTCTACATAGCTATTCTGACAAAAATAAAAACAAAGTATGAACACTGCTACAGACCAGAGGAGTCTAAGCAAAAACAGTGGATAGGTGCAATAGAATATATTGGATTGGATTTTGGAACAATTTTTTGGGGGGGGAATATTAAATTTGAATAAAGTTTGCAACTTAGTTTATAGCAATAAATCAATAGTAGTTTCTTAGTCGTGATAAATCATGGTAATATAATCTGTTAATATTAAGAGAAATTGGGTGAGGCATCAACAGGAATCCTCTGTACTATTTTTAGGATGTTCCACAAATCTAAAATTATTTCAAACTAAGTTTATTTTATAAAAAAGTAACAATCTGTTATCTGAAAATTGTAGTCACTTTTCTAGGCCACAGTGTAGCCTATTGTAAGTGCATTAAAAGGGTGAGAGGAGTGAATGAGAGCTTTATTTTGGTGTTATGATTGACAGCTTCATATCCTTTGAAGAGTAGAAGAAAGATTCTCAGGGGCAAGATACCAAGGCCAATACACAAAGACTATGCACTGGTTAAGGCTTTATCTAGTGATTAAGTGTCCCAGCCACACACACCAGATGTGTGCTTGCCCCAAGTCCTGATAAATTTCTAATCCTATAATTCCCTAGAGAAGGAAATCTATTTTTTTTCCAAGTCTCAGAAGCTTTTCTCCTAAACAACTTGTTTAGCTGATTTATAAATGTTTGGGTTTTCATTTGCATCAAATAAATTGTTTCCACCAGTGAGCTGATGATTCAGTCTGAGTGGGAAGCCTCCTCTGTCCTAGAGTCATGTTTCTGCTAATTTGTCATGCTGCGTTGACGGCTTTTGGAATCCCTTTATTTACACCATAGTTAACTACAGTAGTTTCATCTTCAGTTGTTAAAGTTTTCGATGGAACTGAATTGTGTGTCTTGATTTTCAGTGTAATATGTTTTTGATGGAGGACTGGACAGAGATCAATAAGAAGGGCCATGTGTATTGGAAGCAGTGGAGAGTTGTGGAAGAGGAAGAGACACTGGTCTCCTCAAGTACAAAGGTATATGGGGGGGCGGTAGGGTGGGTAGGGCTATGGAAAAAAATGAGAATTAAGTTATGTCTTATACTGGTACAAATCCCCATTATGGAGTGCAATCATGATGCGTTTATGTAATGTACCAACAAGGATTAAAAAATTTTTAAAAAATGAGAATCAAAACACACCACAGACAGATACAAATCTTCATGTTGAATGTGATTGTGATGTGCATCTAAAATGTTCCAATAAACTCAATAAAGGAGGAAAAAAAAAGATATTGTCTTCAAGGAACGTACAAATTTTTATGGGCTTTTAGACATGAATTCCACCCTGGGTACTAGATAGACAAATGAAGGACTTGACAATCAGTAACACTTAAATACATATAAGTAAAATCAAATAGATATGGGTGGATTAGTAGATCTAATTTTTTCGTTCTTCCCCTGCCAACCTTGTTTTATATCTCAGTCTTTGGTAAATGAGAGAATTCTATCCTCCCGTCCACAAAGATATAAGATGTCCTAGGATGACCAAGGATAGAAAGTTTTTTGGAGAGAGATTCTTTTCACTGAGGCTGTTAGTCTTGTCATATATTTAGTTCATTAATATAATTGTTTATTTAATGAAATAATAAGTTCCATTTTTACTTAATATATCTCTTTTTGGTATTTTAAATAGATAGAGAAGTAATACCTTCCAAATGCCTGTAAAAAGCTACAAAATATTTGTCTTTGGCATACAGTTTTCTGCACTGATGACAGTTTAGATAAGAAAAGATAGAAGAAAAGTTCCTTGTCCTACTTTACGAGCATAAAACAACATATAAATGTGTGAGGGGCCTCACCCTCTTCTCTACCAAGAGGCACAAAAAAAGAGTCACGAGAAGTTTTAAAACCTTACCAGCCAGGAGTCTGAAGTGTGAAATCAAGAGAAGGGTCCAGAAGAACATATAACAAAAAACTTGCTAATTAGACTTTATATTGCATTAATTTTCATATGCATTTGATTGTCCATAATTTGCATCCCAGAACTTGAAGTTCTTTTCCTTTTGTTTCTCTACAGATTCATTGTTTTTTGCTAAGAGAAACAAGTCTAAGATCTAACCACAAGTTTGAGTTTTCATCACCAAGTAGTCTCACATGTGATTGGCAAGAACTATGGAATAAGTGTTTGGATGAGGAGGATATTTTTAGTACATAAGAGGATTAATGACAATATGTCTTTACTATAATTATTATTTTCACTTAAATATGCACTGTAATTTTGATGACCAATTGAATATCTACAGATGCATGTGTTAACAGATTTCTGCTGGTTTTTCTTTTGGTGCTTATCATTAGTCTAATTTTCAAAAGTCCAGCCAATAAACCTAAGGAAGATAAAGGAAGAAGGTCTTTATCTCCTAACCCTGTTGAGTGCCTTGGGCTAACCCTGCTAACAACTACTATATAATTTTCCATTTAATCTTCAAAGAAACACTTTGAAATATTATTTATATCACTCACAGATAAGCAAAATAAAGACAGAAAAGTTAGAAAGCCATAAATTCACAACAATTAAATAACAATGGTTGTATTTCACCTGGGTTCAACCATGGGAATTGCAATGTCTCTCTGCTGTTTGTCTTTAAAGACCAAAGCTTTATTCCTATCAGCTAAAAGATATATTCTGGTGCATAACTGTGCAGTTCTACAGACCAAACTTCCTTCCATCTCCCCAGTCTTTTCTCTAAGTCCATCGCCAAAATCAAACTCAAGACAGTTAGGATTTGTTCGTGAAGCCACTCCCAGTCTGTCTTCCCATTTTGTTCTTTTCTCTGCATCCAGAAATCAGTCCACTGCAGTTTTACTCTTATTTTTATACTGTTGCTCTGTTTATTTATTTTTACTGTGAGGTCTTTGAGGACTTGGTTTATTTTTCTCACTATGAAACCCTCATTGCCTAACAATGATGATGCTCCCTCGATGTTTCTATCCATTCTTCTCTCCCTGAATACCCATGTGTAGACTAAACACTCCCACATGTCCATATCCAGATGACCCTCCTCCCTCACACTCGGACATTCACTGTCAATTCATTTTTTGAACTCAGAAATACAATCAATACTTCAAATTGAACATAAACAAAACAGAATTCCACATTGTTCCAGTCTGTTTCATGCTGCTATGACAGAATATCAGATACTAAATAACATATTAAAAGCAAGAAATGGATTTCTCACAATTTTAGAGTCTACCCACCCCAAAGTTAGCACAAAATGAAGCCTTGAGGCTGTATTACCAATGGCAGGAGGATGAAGATGAAGAGAACCCTCATTAAGGAGAACAAGGGAGGGTTAAATTCATTTCATAACAAATCCACTCTTCCAATAAGCAAATGAATGACTAGCATTAATATCTTCATAAAGAAAAATTATCTGGTCACTTCTCTGAACACAGTTGCATTGAGAACTAAGTTTTCACCCATACATTTAGAGGGACACATTCAAATCATAATATTCATCTTTCCCAGAATCTGTTCCCAACTTCCTTCAAACCATTTTGACCAGGAACTCAGTAGTAATTCTTTCCTTTCAGGGCCTCTAGCCAAAAGCATGAAGCCAACTCAAACTTCTTGTCTCTTTGCTTTACAACATTCCCAGCTTACCATTCAACCCACTGGGTCTTTCTACAACTTCTAACCATCTTCATTGCTCCTATTATGATCTCAGTCCATATCAACTTTTCTTCCAGAGTTACTTCAGCCCCCAGGACTTCTAAACTCCAAGCCTACCAACTTCATGTCTCTGCTCATAATATTCTCTTCTGACCAAAGCCTCAACATTATACCTATAGATGGGGATAGCTTCAAGACATCCTAGCAAGAGGAAATATCTTTCCCTACTGGGGACTCTATAATGGCCTCTGGTGTTAAATCAATCAAGGAGAAAGTAGCAGGGAGAGATCTCAGTTAGGCAGAGTCAGTACATTTAGAAAACTCACCTTCCACTCTGGAAAACTTATTGCTAGACCATCAGTTACCTCCTTTACCTATGAAGATTCTTGACTTTGCTACAGATTGCAATCCTTTGAGGGGATGTGGAGTATATTAAAATAATCATACAAATAAGTAAAAGACTTTGAGTGGGCCCTTTTGTTTTGTCAGCTCCTATGACTTGGATTTACCTGTGTCAACCTATGAAATGTGTACCTACAGCTGGCCTATCTCATCACACAGATCTAACACTTTCTTCTAGCTAACATTTCTAGCAATTATTTCCAAGTTGGGGGTGTGTTGAAATGTCAACTTGGGATGTCTGTTTGCAATTTGTTCTCAGAAATGCATGCAAATTGTTGTTATGCTGGACATGCAAGGGACAGACCTGGAACATACAAAAAAAATATTTTTTTTCCTTAGAATCATGGTTTTGATTGTTCCAAGCTCGAGCTCCACTATTCCCTGATGAAAATGCCATATGATTAGGATTCCAAAAGCCTGTTCTGTCAAAAACATTTGGTTCTTTGGCATATTTGCCATATATTTTATATGTGAGAAATTAAGATCAAATCAATGTTAAACTATAGTAATTTAAAAACAATTAATTCAGTTAACTGTGGTTATTAGATGGGTTTACACATATTTATCCCTGTTTTCTTTGCCCTAAGTAAAGCTTCACTCTTCTGAATTACATATAAAACAATGTTCTCAGGCACCCCCTTCTTCTTAGGGTAGCTTCATTTGGCACATACAAATAACATCCTGCAAGGCATAATATTGACTACCAGTCCCCTAGTAAGAACCCATTTTCTATGTATTTTTGAGTACCCCTTGGAAACTTTATATGTCTCAAATATGAATTGGTCTCCTCTCACTCATTTCAAGTCAGTTCGTTCAGATTCTCCATCATCAGCCACTTCTAAAAACTTTTTCACCAAGGTGTTCACTGGTGCTGTTCTCTCTTTACCTCAAAGAGAAAGAGGTCACTGTATTTGAGCATGATGAAAAAGGATAATAAGGCTCAACAAGAAGATCTAGAAATGAATATGAAGTATGTCTCTCCTGGAGTCCAATTCATTTTTCTTTCTAGGACATCTCTTATGCTCATCATTCTTTTTACTAAGTAGTGTATTCTTTGTTTTTCTCATAGCAGTTTTCTAAGTCTCAGATTTCAGCCTTCAATTTTAACCCTATTAAAAGTTAAAATCAACTGGCATCATCATCAGCCCTGCAAAATAATTTTTGCTTCATTGGTTTGAGAATTTTCCATCTTAGGCTGTGTCCAAATGTTCCATTTTACTACACTGGCTCCAAACTATCCTTAGAACATTAAATAATAACTTTCCTATCTTTAATATTGCAACAAAGGTGTCCCTAAGAGCCATCAGGAGGAAGTTTCATCTTTATTGTTATGGTTTTTATCGAGACGTTTCCCAAGAACCTCATGGGCTCATATGTTAGGCATTTGAATGATGGTTGGATAATTGGAGATGTACAGCTGTTTTATGTTATGAGGTGGGGACATGACTACATTCTTTTAGGACATGAATCAAAGAATATACATGCCTCCTTGGCTCCTTCTTTCCCTTTCAGTTTCCTGGATACCATGAGGTCAGCAGTTAGTTATTCTCCTATCTTGCCTGTCTGCCATGCTGTCCTTCTCTGGGAAACCAGTCAACCATGGACTGAAATAGGAGGGAAAATAAACCTCTACTCATTTGAGATGTTGGCATGAAGTATTAGGTCTCAGAAACAAAGAAACTGACTATGTCAGATTTTTTTCAAACAAGTGGGATTGTTACTATAATTGTACCTGCCCATGTGGTTCAGAAACCTATGTAAATGGTTTACTGGAAGAGCTTAGAAATGCTTGTAGATTCTAACCAGAATGTTATGAATTGAGCTTGATGGAAAGTTCTGGTATAAATATACATGATCAAGACCAGACCCTGGAGGTTTCAGTTGGAAACAAGGATTCCAATGGCAACTGGACTTCAAGCCATTTGTGCTATGTTCTGGCATCAAAATTATATTTATCTTATATTTGATACCTTAGGATTAAGAATAGCAGAATGATTAATCTGGAGGAGGAACTATCAAGACAGATCAACATTAGAGCTGTGGCATGACCAATGTTGGTGGCTTTTAGCCAGGTTTATATCAAGAAATTTTGTTTCTTTGAACAAAATTCCCAGTTAAATAATTTTCATTATCACTAAAAAGAAAGCACAAGCCAAAATGGACAAGGAGAGGTTTTCTAAAAGACTACCATTGAAAAGAAGCCAAATACATAGCATCAAAACAATAGGAAAGATGGCTCAAGGGCATGTCAGGAATCATAAAGAACCCTCTCTTCACAAGCTCATTGATGCAAGGCTGTACAGTTTTCATTTGAGAAGATTGATCCTGGGATTTAGTGTATAGTGCCCAACCATTCGGGCACCCAGATGTCTCTGAAACCACAATATGAAAAGACCAGGCTACTGCTAGAGCTGGCAGCAGGTCTTGTCGTCATTCATGTGGTGCTATTACAAACATACAGAATCCAAGATTTATGTAGTAGGGCTGACTTCCACTCAGGTTTCAGAAGAAGGCTTGGGAACCCTGGCAGTGTACACTTAAGAGTGCAATGAGCGTAACTGTGAGAGTGAAATCAAAAGTAAAATAGAGACTCTAGGAGGTTAAGGAGTCAGGAACAAAATGTGTCTAAAGAAAGCCACAAAGTATAAGCAAACTAACCCAGGAGAGAATTTATAAGGTTTACAACCAACAGTGCCATAAGGAGAGATCACCCAAGCTTTTTGGAGTTGACATCTCATCACAGCTTGCCTTGAATGTTGCACATAGAAATGGTATTTAATGTTTGTCTGAATATATTTTAGTCTTACTTCGGTATAATTAATTCCTACCCACTGTTCCTCAGGGAATGTTTATCCTGTGCCATTATATGTTAGCAGTGTTTAACTTTCATTTTGATTTTTACAGTACCTCACAGGTAAGAAATTGTCTTAAATCTCTGAGAGAATTTGGACTTGAATCTTTCAATAATGCTAAAACTGTTGAGTTTGACAACATTTAGAAATATACTATACATAAATAGATATTCATGAGTATTAGGGCCAGGAATAGTATGTTTCAATTTTTACCTAGATGTTTTCAAGAGCCTCAGGTACTTCTATGTAGGGCTTTTGAAAGATGATTGTATTAGGGGCTTGGTATACTTGACTTACTATAGCAACTAATACCTGGTCAGAAAAGGTAAGATACTAGGGGCATAAGAGGGAAGAGTAGGTCTCCTTCCCTGTCTCTTCCTTTGCCTTTCCATTTCCTGGCTCCATGAAGTTAGCAGCTACTCTTCCACCATGCCTCTGATATTATCCTTCTTGGAACCACTCAATTTTGGCATGAAACTTGAGCCAAAATAAGCCTACTTCGAGTTGTGGGTATCAGATCTTGGGTCTACCTGACAACAAAGGTGACTTGAAAATCTACAGAATACAGAAATCTATATTTATATTTGTTTTCTTGCTTTCTTTTATCGTGCTGGAGCTCAAACTCAGGTATACTTGCATACTCAGCTCATGGTCTACCAATAGCCTGTATTGGAAACCAACCAACTACATTTTCAGTTAAATTTATAAGGGAGGATTCTATGGAGTTGATGAAGGCATCCTGCACTCATTATTAGCATTCATAGGACTTTCTGAGCCTGTGAACACACAAATGTATGAAGCTGACTGTTTAAATTCTATAGGTACAGCAGTTCACAAATCAAGTCCAGGTACTAGTTTAAGGAAACACTCAATGTTCCAAGCTTCTTTGGTCACCATGGCAAGTATAATAAGATAGCTAATAGAGTTGTGGAATCTCACAGCCAATTTTTATAAAATGTCAAATATGTTTGACAGCTATAGCTTGAAGATCAAACTGTAATTAAAGTTCTTGAATTTTAGAGCTTGGAAACTCAAGAAATCCTTGGCAAAAATAAACAACCATGCAACCATTAAAACCATGTGTTTTAATTCTTGAAATGTCTCATGACCTTGTGGGCGTTAATTAGTTCTATGAAATGATTTTTCTCAGGAGTTAAGGAAACATTAGAAAATATTTTAAATACTTGAAGATATAAAAAGGAAGATGGAGTTAAAGAGAATAAAAAATAAAGGGTGGGTGGTCTTTAAAGTGATCAAATATTGAAACAGCTTTATATTCTATGTAGAATATACATAGAATTATGCATTTTATGGTCTATATCAAGTTATATCATATGTTATGGCTTTGGGGAGGTGAATGGCTTATGGGGTCTTCTTGTTGATTCACTGTTAGTGGGGAAAGTCTGGTTGGAAGAGGTGGGTTACTGGAGGAATGGCCTGGAAGGATTTTTTTTTTCTTTCTCCAGCTCCTTTCTTCATCCTCTCTCTACTCTCTGGCCACCATGATATGAACAGCTTTTCAACTGAGATACCTCCGTGCTATGCTTTTTTGCTTTGGAGCCATTGGATTATGGATTTAAACTTCTATAAACTATAAGCCAAAATGAACATCTCCTGCCTTAAGTTGTGTATGTTGGACATTGTATCTCATTGGGAGGGAACATGACTAAAATACTGTAACTTTCTTCCCCTAATCCCCAGAAGTCTCATGTATACCTCTTCGTGCAAATTGCTTTGGTTTATATCTAGCTTTGGTTTATATCTACCTCAAAAGCTTCATGTGTTCATGGACAAGGATTCTGGAAGTTGATTGGATTACAAGGTTTATAGCTGACTTGCTTTTAGTAGTGAGATTTAGTTCAAAGAGGCAGTTCAGTGAGGGGGCAGAGGTTTGTCCTACAAGGTTTTGTCTCCCTCCTTAACCCCTCCCTCGACCCTCTCTGCTTCCTGGATATGCCATGCCATCCTGCCTCGGGGCTAGCTCACAAGGGACTGAAAGTCCTGTAAACTGTGGGCCAACATAAACCTCTCTTTCCAATTGTCAGTTACAGTGATCACGACAGTGCATTTTTAGAATGCAAACATTTGTAATTATTATTTACTTGTAAAGTATTTGTCTTGTCCAAGAATTATTAGATATTTAATATGGCCTAGAATAACAACAAGAAGCATGTTTGTAGAGCAGAAAGCCTACTTAAAATATCATTCTGTCGCAAGTGTTAGCCTTTCTGAACTTCAGATTGCATAAAACTGAAATGGAGATTACTGTTATAATGAAAAAAGTATATAAGTTACCTTCCACCTTATACACACAATGTGCATATCAGTTATTATTACAAAAGAATTTGGAAAACTTAAAAAAGGGCATAAATATTATTCTTTGTCCCACTATTAAAAATCAGCTACAATTAGTTTTCTAGGATGACTGTGTGTGTAACTTTTATAATAATATGAATTTACATGATACCAAGTACTGTTTTTGAGATATTTAAGTAGACTGTATATTGGATTCATCTATGTCAAAAGCTGTGGGTAGAGGGAAATTTTAACAGTTGTGTTTTATTCCATTGTATGATGACAGTATTTTCATTAATCATTTGTATTACTTCTGAGTTTTACAGTTTTATTCTGTATTATTATTCTCTCTGTCCATATCACACTCCTAAGGACTAATCCAGCAAGATAGCACTAAGCTAGATATCAGTCTCTATATTTTCTTTTTTCTAACTTGATTTTATTGGTACATTTTATATAGACATTATGATCACAGTGGACATTGAGAATTTGTACCAGTACCTGATACAACCTAATTCTCATTTTCTCATTCCCTTGCCCCCAATAACTTCTACCCCCTATATACATAATACATAAGCTTTGTTTCACTCTTTTATTACCATCACAATTTTTTCTTTCCCCTTGTTACTTACCCCTAACCCCTTTTCCCTTTGAATATTTTCTTATTATTTTACAATACCTATCATACATTTTAAAACTCAATTACACTGTCAGTTCCTCATATCAGAGAAAAGATACAGTATTTACATATCTGTGTCCTATTTACTTTTCAGAGGAAGAAGTAAAAGCAGCCAAGAAATACATGAAGAAATGTTCAACATCACTGGTCATTCAAGAGAGGCGGATGAAAACAACACTGAAATTTCATCTCACTGTATTTTCTTATATAGAGATAAGTTTCCAAGCTGGCCTCAAAATTTTGATCCTCCTGCCTGAGCCTCCTGAAAAACTGGTGGCACAATCCAACTTACTATTTTTTAAAGCACACACAAAGAGATTTGCTGCCTAAGTACCTATTTTGGCATGTGACCTGTAGTTTGTGGTCAGATTATGATTAAGTGATCAGGCACATTGCTTTACATATCTGATAATTGGGAATAAGTGGTTCCCATTGATTTCTACCTTTTCTGTGTTTGTGTAAACTCTGTTCAAGGCAAAATGGTGACTGAGCATGCCCCTTTCCAAACACTAATGCCCATTTCTCACTACTCCACACTATTTCTTCCTGTGTATCTCGGCCCAGCTCTAGATCTCATCTCAACTGGCAGTAACTTAGTCAGGTCAGATATTCTACTAGATACATGATTGTAGACAATTTTCTATCTTAAATTTTATTTTCCTCAGTCCCTTCAATTGTAAGATAGAGGTATATACTACAAGTGAGTAAATTAAGAGGTGATATAACAAAACATATAACACTTAATTTATCCTAAACACTTAGTAACCATATGCTCTATTTCTTCATCCTTCCAAAAATAGCAGGTTTCAATGCTGTGTAAAAAGCAGGAGATCAAAATTTTATATGATGTTTTGGACAATTTTACTTCTTAAAAGGATGCCAAGAAAAATGGATCAAAAGAGAAGATGAGATGGAGAAGAAGCAGGAGGAGAAATAAAAGGATGTGGGTAGGTTGGGAATATAGGCAGAACTAGAGCTAAGTCCTCTTCTTGTTTCTAACCGTGAATCGCAATTGCCAGGTAATCTCCTTGATCCTCAATTTCTTCATCCTCAATTTCCTCAACTACTAAAGGCTTCTGTCTCTGTATGTTATTGTGAAGATTTTTTTATGGAGGGGAGAGACTGAGAGGCAATCTTTCAGATAAGCATCAGAGGGCCATTGAAAAATAACTCTTATCTGTTATCATCATCATCATTTCCTCTGTGGCCATTAATGTTTTATATTTATGTTCATTATTGATATCACCTCACATTACTTCTTGTGATTAAATCCTGAGTAAATCCCCTTTCTTACATATGATTAAGTATGATCTCCTAGGATCCTCTTGAGAGCCATCTATGTTTTCATTCTTAGGGAAGACTGCAGCCACACATTGACATGGCAGCCAATCTCATGGCTGTGCAGATGAACAGCAATATCCTGATTAATATGTGATAATTGCATTTATTTGCAATTAATACATGCTTGTTATCAGTGACTTAGGAATTAGAATGCACTGAGTATGAAAATAAGGTATCTTCTTTTTGTCTGCATTATACAGATAAGTTACTCATCCTTCTTTGATTAATCTAAATATACATCTGTATACCTATATCTATAGCTATGTCCTGTCCATCCACATCTTTAAGTTTATATACGTTAATGTCTGCATCTTTCTTAATTTGTGAGCTCAGCTTCTGTCTTTGACATTAAACCCAGAAAATGCACCAGCAGACCTACTCCACTGGCTGCAAGAGTTGATAATGAGAGGGTTTTTCAAGGCAGGTGCTTTGCAACAGCTGCAATCTAACAGAACTTACAGAACTAGATGAACATGAGGGCTCTTTGCATTCCTCTTGGCTTCAAATTCATCATACCATGCAGAACAGGAATCTGAAATGGATAGTATGTCCTGGGGGTACTGGGAAGAGTTTTATCTAGGGAGCACATCCCTCTCAGGCTGTGATTTTCCATAGCTCCACACTACACACACATACCCACAGAAAGCTCCGTTGAAAGCCCACATTATATTCTGTAGGACCTTCTCATAGAAAGAGCTCTATGTAATAAGTGAGAGCTCCTCCTAAACCATTTCCCTGGTCCCTCTCCAAAAGTGTCCACACCATAAGTTAACTTTGGAAGTGAAATCTACTGTAGGGCAGTCTGAGAAGTGGTTGAACCTGATATGTTAAACAGTGGGTCCTAAACTGATTTAGATTTCTGTTGATACAACCACCTGGAGCTGGATTGTCAGAGAGGTAAGCTTTATTTATTTTTTGTCTGCTTTACTTTTTATTTCTGTCCCCTCTATTGTCAAGATGTCAAGTCTTCTATTGACATTTTTACTGCTTCTGACTCCCCCTCTTCCTTTTCCAACTCACTCCTATTTACTTAACTGAGGAAGGAAAAACAAAAGTAAGGAAACTCTCTTTCTGTTTTCAATAAGATTTTATGAGACCAGCAGGACAGCCAACTTCTCAAATTTTACTGACAAATATTCATCAGGCTTCCTTCATACAGGACCTTTTGATGATCCATAAACTCTAAATTGTCCCAGGCAATAAAGCACCATTGTTTTAGGGGCTGTGACCTTTGAAAAGTGTATTTGTATTTGCAGGTGCCTTTGAAAATATGTGCACTTCAGCTAAGTTGTGAGTGGTCCATACTGTTAACTTTTGACCTGGGCAAACTTAATTAATTACTAAACACCCCTGCCTTTCATTACAAATGTGTGGATTTCCATATCTCCCAAAGAACTTACACAGAAACTTTTCTTTTATCCTAAATTTGAGATAAGTAAGATTGGAGTATTGATCTATAATCTAGAACATTGTGGGTAAAAGCACAGAAAAAACTTGAACTTCAAACCCTTTCAAGTATCTAGAATTAACTCTATTTATGTCAAAGCCAAGACACAAAACTTTGGTTCAAGGACCAAAAAGTGACAGCTTCTCAATCTCACTTATTAGCATACCTGATATCCTATATTCAAAAGAGAATGGATCTCTCAGGATCAGGAGATTTGGATCTAGTCTGAGATCAGCAGCACACTCATAAGCAAGATTGCTGGACTCCAGATCTTCCTCTTTTACTTTATAGTTATGATCACATTTGCTTCATATGGTGCAAAGGTGACATAATTTAGCACCGTGTTACTGGAAACAGTAAAAAAGATCAATGGTTTCCTGCCACTAAGTGGAATAAAAGAAGGATGAAGAAATAGAGTACAGAGAATTCCTAGAGCACTAAGAATGTCCTATATGATGTTATGATGGTTGTTATGCACCATTATGTATTTATCCAAATCCATGGAACATAGACTTCGAGAATAAGTATATGTCACTGTCACTCCATTAACTGTAACAAATAAATATACATATATGCTACTCTGGTGAAGGATACTACTATCAGAGGAAGCTGTGTATAAGGCAGCAGAGTTCTTATGGGAAACCTCTGTATTGCTCTTGTAATTTTGTTCTGAGTTTCAATATAATCTAGAAAATTAAATATTTTTTAAAAAATGTAAATATTTACAAAGCAAAGTTTATTACCAAGCCCCTCAATAGCCAGGAGGCTGATGAGGTAAGCCAACCCTTTCCTCCATTGCAGCAGAGTTCTTTCTTCTACATGTTGATCTTCTTCCCCATAAGAAACATCAGTATAAGTCTAAACATAATAGAGATATAAAAAAGCTATCTGTGTAGGCTGTCTCCCTGGCCCCAGGACTCACCTCATTCCTTTCACAATTAAGCTGGTTAGCAAAAGCAATTTCCAGAAAGCCCACAAGTGTTCAGCACTTCCCTGGGAACCTCCGTGTGTGTCTCTTGCTGGCCACACACTAGCCTAAGGTCACATACAGGGAAGAACACCAGCCACATCCAGACTTCCTGCAAGAATTTCAATGGCGCTTACTAAAGACTAACAGCTGTGAGCTTTCTCTCTCGTGAAGCCTGCAGCCAGACACTTATCCTCCAAACTGGGGGAGGGTGCTCTATCAAGGATTCTAACAGTAAGTCCCCAGGAGTCCCCTGGACAGGGTAGATCATATGCCAAGAGCTTTGCTATAGTTTTGCAGATATAGAGAGGTGAGGATTATTAAGGGACTAGAATAGACAGTCTAAGTAGGATCTTGACTCTCACACTTTCTACTTACAATTATTTTCCAAATATATTATCTTTATCTTTAAGAGAGAGAGAGTGCGCTATCTTTTTAAAGACTGAGGGAAATAAAGTGAGGTGCACATGGCAGAAAATACATGTTTATAATTCATTAGCCTTTGTTTCTCTTACCTAGCAGATTCTTGCACAATCTGGTAACAAATAAATAATTGGGGCAAGTGATTTCAAATAATTGTATCACAAGTGCATAGAGAGATGAAGACTGTAAACAGCATTTTGTTGTGGTGGGTGTTTTTCATTGCCTGCAGCATAGATTCACTGGACTATGTAACACAGAGAACAGTTCGCTGTTACATCCTCTATTATCATCTAACTTTCTATTTCCCCCTTGCTCATTCACATATCCTACTATCTGCCCCCACTCTGGGTGTGGTTGGAATGATAAGAGGAAGCATAGTCCGGACAAGGATACTATTTTCTGCCAGCCATGGTACCTACACTTACAAGAAAGGAGAGTAGCAAAGGCAAGATATCCAGCGTGTCTCCCGCTCCAGGATCAACTCCTTTCTTTCATCTGACCCACTGAAGAAGCTACTTGACATTCACGAAGGGTTTCTGTTCACTCCTCATTCTGAAAGTATAATCATATGCTGGGTGTTGTAGGTAAATATGAAAACTTACTGACCGCTAAAGACTAAACAAAGCCATGAAAATACTGCATCAGGAGACATTTGAGTGACACTAGAATATCCAGTGCCTCAATGAGAGTACTCACTAAGACAGAGTATGGTGCTAAATCTGTGTTAGCCATCACTGACATGTAAGGACATGGAAGTAAAGCCAGTTAAGCAACATTTTCAAAGACTGCTCATGAAGAGTGATGGGACCAAGGTCCACACTCAGTACAGGTAGCTTTCTCACACTGACTGTCTCTTGTGCTAGTACTGAATGGGTGGGGTCTGTTTTGTAGTACTTCTCCAGCTCTGGCCTCACTGGGATAAGAAAGCATTTCTAATGATATGGATGTTCTTGGCGATGCCTCTGTTCCAAATACTCAGAGATGCTCTTACTGGTAGTGTGTGAGTCTATTCTTTCATTTTTCAGACATAAATACCTAGCAAATATCCATTTCCTGCACTAGCTTCCCTCTAACTTAACCACAAGTCAGGTGAAGTGATACTTAACAGTTCATGATAATTTATCAGTAATGTCCTCACTGTAATATCTAAGACATATTATGTATACTAATCCTTTCCTTCCTTTTTCTATGTCTCTCTGAGGATAATTACGCTACCTTCTTTGGGAAAAGTTCATTTCCTATCTATCAGTATACAAGTTAGAGGTTATTATGGAGCATTTCTATCAACAGATATTTGATAAAACATCACAACATTGATGAAAACTAAAATATTATCTTTCTTTCGGGAAGTTTAAATAATTTTCTATTATTGGTATACTGAATGATGCTCATAAAGAGTTCTAAAAATATCAACAATGCTGAATTGTTCAAGAAAATCTAGCCCAAAGTTTTCATTGCTTTAGAAAGAAAAAAAGAAATTTGTTTTCATTTTAACTGTTGTTTCAGGGCATTGTCTTATAATCCACATCAACCTCAGCAGTGAATGAGAGGTTCTTTGTCAGAAGAACTTCTGGCCTTGACACATTCTGTGATGCTGAAGAGTGGAACTGTACATATGTCTGATGGTGAGTAGCTACTACGGAGATGGGCAAGAGATGTGTTAGATTTGCACATTGCTTTTATTGCTTTGAAAAACTACAAAGACTATCTGAATAACATCACATAACAAAGTTGAAATTAATGGAGCATTGCTGGAATTTTCAAGATTATCTTCTTTGTTCTTTACCACAGTTTCAAAATTTACTCAAGTCCCAGTCTGATGTGCTTGGCAGGGGAGGAAGTGTTTGTGCTTCACTCAGTCACTGAGAACTGAGATTGCTTCTATCTTACAGTCCCATCTTTAGTATGAGGTCTTCACAGTTGCTGCCCAAGGAGCAGAGTTTAAAAGATCACCAGTCAAATTTGAGAACCAGTCTTGGAAATAGTCATCTATTTTGTCACTAAACTTTACTCACAGCATTTCCACCTCACTGAGAGAGAGAGAGAGAGAGAGAGAGAGAGAGAGAGAGAGAGAAGAGAGAGAGAGAGAGAAGGAGAGGGGAGGGAGAGAGAAAGAGAGAACATAGAAGGTCTTATGAACCCAGGACAGCTTAAGGGTTTCACGAATATACTTTATTGTCTTTGGAAATTTTGCTTCTACCATTGAATCCTTTGAACTAATATCAACCCACTGAATCAAATCATTAAAAAGAATGATTAGATTATTTCTATTTCTGTGGTCAAAACCTGTAGTGGCTTTAATGGTTATACAAAGCAAAAGCTAAAGTCATGACAACCACCTTCGTGAATCTACTTGACTTGCTAACATCACCTCCCACTACCCTGTCCCTCGACCACGGGCTCCTTCAGAAACATTTCCCTTGCTCTGTTCTCTGCAAGGAAAGCTTTTACTCAAGTTTCCTCAAATTAGTCTTAAATGAGATTTGCCACCATCATTTTATTTAAATCCTTAGTTGGTCTTCTACCCAACATTCTATCCTCCTTTACCTTATCTTTTTCTTTCAGACCAGATGCATCTTTCTACATCTTGTTGTTGTGGCTATTATCTTCTGTTCATGACTCTTGCTGCCAATTATAGGCACTGTAATAGGAAACAATGCTATACCAACGGGGAGTGTATTAGGCATATTTATTCCATCCTTGCTACAAGGGCAAATACTTCTGCTTGTTTTATTCTGTGATACAACCAAATATCTAGATTAATGCTTATAATATAGCAGACACTCAGTTTATGTTTGCTATAGGAATGAATGAATGAGAAGAATAATGTCAGTGAAGGGAGCCAACCAGTCTTGTGACAAGGCCCTGAGACTTGGTCTATGTCTCCCAACAAGTTATGCTTTGCACATAAAAGCCAAAGTGCTTGGTGTTCGCATTTTGTCTTTGCAATATTCCATTCTCACTTCTGCAAAATAAGGATTTCTCCACGTCTAAGCCTCAAAGTCATTATAAAGATAAAACATTGTGTAAGATCTATGTGAAGGAATATAATTTAATCAGCAATATTTACCTACATATATTTATTCAACAGAAAAAATGTGTTCCTCTCATCTGATTTCTGACTGATGATTGGTAGGAGTACCTGGGACAATGCCCTGAAAGACATATTTGTCGACTTCTTACCCAGTTAGTAAGAATCTGACTTCCGTCAGTTGGGTCCATGGAAAAAAATCCTATAAGACTACTGAAGCTTGTCTTTGAGATAACCAAGACTACCAGAAATGCACAAGGCCAGAGCTTCTGTTGTTGTACCCACTGTGAGCTTCTATTGAAAGAGATCTCTCTCCTGGAACCAGAAAAAAAAAAAAGAATTTCTAAATGACATCTCCATGTAATCAGTTGGAACTGCCAAGCTATACTCTGCCCCCAACAGTCATCATAAATGGTAATAATGTCTGGTTTGTTTTGGCTAAGAATTCTGCCTTTATCACTGCTGAGTTTTAGTCAGTGCTAGGAGATGGCATTAGATACTGAAACTGCACCTTGAGATCGTAACGTTAAGTGAAAATCAGAAGACATAGAAGCTTCAATATCACATGGTTTCTTCTCATATAAGCAAAACAATTATAAATAAAGAGCAAAGTAAAGGACAGATATTAGGAAATGGAGAGATAGCTCTTTCAAAAAATGAGGATGAGATATGGGAGGAAAGAGGGAGAAGGAGAAAGGGAGATAAAAGGAACTAAGATGTGTTGTATACATGTACCAGCTCTGCACAAGGAGTGTAATCATTATGTTCTGCAAACAGGTATAAGAAAGGGAGGAAGGAGGGAAGGAAGGAAGGAAGAAAGAAAGCTTATATTTTACCCATTCTTTTTGCACTTGTGTCCCCTAGAATAGAATAAACTTACTGAAACTCCACCCCAGAACTTTAATGTCAATCTTTTGTGGGAGTACTAGGGGGAAGGATATTAGTGAAAAGGATATGACTTTTTGACATGAGTAGATAAGAGTGATTTGTACTGAACAGAGGAAAGTTATTTGTAGCTATTTAAAACATAAGTCTAAAAATACTTGAAAAAATGTATTCCTTAACAAAAGTTTATTTTCTCTATGTAACTATTAGTATGCTTTGCTTTTTTTGGTGTAGGAAAAAAAATATTATAATGAAGCCAGTGTAAACCACATCCTGTTCAAGTGATCATCTATGTTTTCCTTAATGAACCTGAAATTAGTATACTTTCTTCTTTAAACCCACAATATCCAAATCCCCACTTTTCTTATGATTTTTATCTAAGGTTTTGTTCACCTTTTTCAATCTTGTTACTAAGAGGCCTTCTCTCATGCATTTGTTCTTATCAAGGAGAGATTAGAAGCCCTAAGGAAACTCTCACAAATGGTTCCCCCAAGGCTATTTGTAAACCTCAGCTTCTGAAGAGTTGACTGAGGAGGAAAGTTGGCATCTTGTCCCAAGCTGGAAGTGAGATAAACATCATGGGAGGAGCAGAAGGGAAACTGCTGTCCGTGTCCAAGTTCTAGCATGAAAATTCCTTCTAGCTATTCCGGAGCTCTGAGAACATCTTCAAAGCAAAACTCCCAAAGAAATACACGTTCCTATCCATGAGCTTCATCTCTGGCTTCCCTTTGGAAGCCCTGAGCTGGCAGCTGAGAGCCCTGGGGAGTCATTTTGAGCAATGAACGTTCCGATTTGGGGCTTTCCGTATTAGCACACGACATCCGGGCAACAGTAAGTGATTTGCTGCACAGTGTGCCCTTTTCCTGATATTTTCATTCTTCGGTCTTCCCAGACTGAACTGATGTGTGGAAAACAGACAGAGAACACTTCTTGAGCTTCCTCCAACACCATCTCTACCTCATCAAGTCCGCTTGCTCTGTCTACGCTTCTGACCAAAGAAGTATTCATTTCAGCCCCTGTGTATTGAGTCCATACCTTGGACCAAGACTTCTGTGTGTAACATCATTTATTCCTTATATAATATATGAAGTAAATTCTATCATTACCATTTAACAAGGGCAGAAACTGAGAGTTGAAAAGTTTAGGAGACTTCTTATCATTTTATCAGTTGACTGGCCCATGGGATGTTTCCATATCATAGTAATTATGAATTTGTGCCACAGTCACATCTGATGTCAATAGACATAGAAATGTGAGTGCCTCAAAAAAAATGTTAATTGGTAACATTAAATTTTTTCTTTATATCTTCTTTAGGAACTTGCTTCATTATTGAAGAGTTCTCAAAACACTATGATGAACCTGCAATATCACAACCGTGTAACTTTGAGCAACTCTTTCTTTTTCTTTTTTTTTTCTTTTTTTTTTTTTTTTTTTTTTTTTTTGGTTTGTAATCTTGGTTTCCCATACCATAAATAAAATGATGGGTTATGCTGTGTCCACGCTCCAGTTTCCCTGAATTCTAAGGATGTAAATGTTGATGAGTGAGGCTGAAACCCCTTAACTTGTAAACTCTCACATAGCTGAAGTCATTAAACCTACTGAAAACTTAACAGACATGCTATGCAGCTCAGAGGAGGAAAGAACATCTCTGCATAGAGATCAAGAGAAATAAGGCTAGATGCAATATTTGATTACTAACCAATTTTCTGACTTTTAATGAAATAAAAACAAGATCATCATGGTACAGACTGGAATTCAGGCGTGCTTAGTTCACATTCTGTCTCTTGCTACATATTGTGCAATGTCAGAGGATCACCAAAAGCCCTTCGGAGTCTCTTTGCTATCTGCAGAGATGTTAATAACCATATTTGCTTCCACTGATTGATTAGAGATGGTTTATCGCTGACTAATCCATCGCTGACTACTATTGCATACTAGTCCATGACTATGTATGCAAAAGTTCATTACCAGATATCCATAATCTCCCTTCTTCTTACCATAAAGAGATAATTTATGGGCCTAACTCTAGAAAACAAAAGTAATAGTAAAGATTGGAGATAGTTTACATTTTTCCCCTAAACTGACTGACTGTTCATGTAATTAAAAGAAATCAAAATCTCTCCCTTTGCACTTATTCTTCTAAAGCTGTTGGTTCCCAGAAGTGAAGCTCATTTGGTTTTATATAGTGATTTGTTCTTGAGCTTCTCTTTTTGGACTGAACATTGTTTCAAAACTCCAATTAAATTTACTACTTTCTGCTCTCCTGAAACACATTTGTTTTTGGATAACCTTGAAAGGGGATGACAAAGATGTATTCAAATGCCCTGTTTCATTTTCTAAAGCAATGGCCCCAGATGGAACAGTAGCCTTGACTTTTATTTGAGTCCATGTCTCTAGGCACAGAGGAACATACACCCAGAAATGTGTTTTCCCAGCATTCTTTGCTCCAAGGTCAGGCCCTCCACATTATTAGTCATTCTTAACTCATAACATCAAAACTAAAGAAACATAAAAACTAAAAATAAATGTTTTGTCACCCAGTAAGCACCAATAAAATGTAATCTCTTGGAAAGATGAGTTAAGCCTGTCTTCTTTTTCTCTTTCTCTGAATTTTCTGTCTCACAAGTTACCATATTTGTTCTCCTACAAATTGTCCCGGCCTTGGGAACCAAACTCTGCCCTTCATTCCTGCCTCAGGAGCCCAATGCCTCCTTCCTCATAATACAGTGCAACTATAGGTTCTTTGTAAGGAATTAAGTTGCTCTTGAGTTGAGCCAGTTACACGAATTGGAGTGGACAGGGAGTGCCAATATCCACCGGCAGCTGCCTTCATGCCCAAGCCAGCAATTTGGCCAAGAAAAGGCAGCAAGGAGAACTCTAGTTATTTACTCTGGGTTAATGAAAAGAGTATATAATTCCACACGAAGGAAATGAGATAGAGAAACTCCCCCCAGAATCGGAAACCACATCATAAATAACCCAGAATACTGGATGACTTCTCTGTCATTTTGGCCGTAATGATTCACAGGTTTTAACATATACACAGTTGACTTTCCATATTCACAGATTTTGCATCTTAAAATTCAACCAAATATGGATTGAAAATATACAAAAAACATTTCCATACTGAATATACATAGTCTTTTTCCTGTCATTATCCCCTACACAATATAGAATGCTATTTACATAGTGTTCACACTCTATTAGTCATTGTGAGCAATCTACATTTACAAGGGACTTTAGTGTCCATGGACTTTCTTATCTACAAAATGTACTGGAAGCAGTTCACCCCTGAAAAAAATTGCATGCATTTTCAGGTGTGCATCATGATATGTGTAATATTAACAAGAAATTTTGATGTTACAAAGCTTAATGATCTGGGTTCCAAAACAGTAATCTGTGGTGTTCAGTTTTGACAACACTGAGATTGCTTCACAATGCAGCCCAGGCCCCCAGGTTCTGACTCAAGGAACATTATAACCAAAATATTTGTTCAGGAACTCATTGCTTTAGTTCTGTCATACAACAACTCATTGCAACAAATCATTTAGAATGATCTCATTAAAATATAAGTCAGTGCTTTATCACTTGTTTTTATGATACTCAGTCCATCCCTCTTAGAGTAAAATTTGTACTCCTCACTGTGTCTTGTAAGACCTTTAGTGAACCATCACTGCATACCTTCCTAAATGCATAATGTTCCACTGTGTTCCCATCACAGTCGCCTGCTTCTGCCCCTCATAAAAAACCCCATCAAACTATTTTTTGCCAGCAGATATTTTTATTGACTGTTTTCTCTGTATTTAATACTCCTGTACCTAACTCCTCATAAAGCTGACTCTGTCTTAGCTTTCACCTCTTTGATCACATGATGTATCTTCAAGGTGCTTTCTGAGATTGTCCTTGTTAAAGCAGCCTACTCATGTCCACCCCTCAGAAGTTACACTCTTTGTAGTCCTTCACAACATTTTTATTATCGGAGTCCATTAGTTCTTGTATTAATTGATTACCTCCACTTAAGCACCATCTAATCTTAAAGGAGAAGGATCTTACTGGCCCTGGTAACCACTAAATACCTTTGTTCTCACAGAAGAAGGTGTTAGTCAGCTGGAAGTTACGTACAGTATTTGGTTACTGGGTAAATGCTCACATTTATTGAACGGAGCCTTGTATTGGGGACTCTGGAGAACAAAGACATAAATTAATTGTAGCATCTAGCAGGTTGAATTTTAGGGATTCATGCAGAAAGTGGTTCTAGCAATAGGTAGTGAATGAAGGCAAATCCAATGAAGCTCAGGCATGATTGACTTCAGAGGAAAGAGGCAAATAAAAGGAACAGGAGGGACTGTACACTTACAAGAGTGATTATCTTCAAAGAGAACCTGGGGGAAGGCAATGTCTACTTACCTCTGTGCACACAAGTGTAAACAGAAGAACACACCACACATTTAAGTTTCTACACTTTTGAGCTCTAGAAGGATACAAATGATTCTGTTGCTCATGATTTTATCTCATTAGTCAAGCAAGGTACCTGTCATATAATAAGGATTTGATGAATGTGTGTTGAATTAATAAAAAATACATAAATGAACTTATTGTAAAATAGAAGTATCACTAACATATATTAAAATATCGTTGTGTTCTTAATGGGAAAACCAGTTCCCTCTTCCTGTCATGCCTCCTTTGCAATAAAAGTCTCTTTCATTTTAATAAAGTGGAGGAGCACCCTCTCCTATGACTTGCATCCACTCAAGTTCGGGCTTATTGCTTCAGCAGTAACTTAACATTAAGGAGAAGTTAATATTAATTTATCCATGCTCTGTCACCATAGGAGAAATAAGTGCTAAAACCCTGGTTGACAAGGATCCAGTTGTATGCCTGATCTAGCTGTGACTGCAAAAGAGAATCAAAGATTTCTAGCTAATAAGGATGGTTATGAAAATGCAGAAAGACCCTTTCAATTGTGGCTTTAACTATGCAATTTTTTAAAATTAATTTTATTGCAAAATGTTGCATTTTATAAACATATCATAATCATACTCAGTACTGAAAATTTGTACCAGTATATGACATGACTTGATCCTCATTTTTTCCCATTCCCCTACCCACCCTACAGTTGCGACCTGCTGGAGACCCCCTGTATACATAAGCATTGTTTCCCTTTTTTTTTTGGTTTCATCATATTTTTTTCTTTTCCTTTGTTACCCACTTTTACCCACATTTCCTTCTGAATATTTTCTATTTTACAATATCTAACATAAATTCTAGAGTTCATTTACATTTTCAGTTTCTCATATCAGAGAAAAGATATGATATTTATATATTCATAAACTACTTATTTCACTTATGAGTATGTCCTGAAGGTACGTCCACTTGAGTATGAATGACTCAAACATGTCCTTCTTTATGGCAGAGTAACGTGCTATTTTATACAGTGTTCTCAAGGCTTAATTTATGAACTGTAAAATCCATTCATCTCAAATGAAAAATGAATCAATAATTTTAACAAATTTATTGAGCCTTAATTTATATATCATAAAACTCATTCACCTCAAGTGCAAAATATCATTAATCATAATCTTTCTGCTTGTCTTTTTCATCCTCCTCAGACCTTCATGTCTTCATCTATAAACAGCAATTCACCATGGCCCCTCATACAACTGAAGCACTGAACATAGGAAGTACCATCAAAATATATGGTCAATATTAAATTTTTAAAAATCTTTTATAGTAAAAAAAAAAAACCCTGCCATCAATCCCCTCAAAATACTCCCCCTTACTTCAAATACATTTATCCCATTGTTCTTCCCACTTTCTGAAACAGTTTTGGAAGACCTTTTTCATAAATGTCTTCACGAGATACAGCCCAAGTTCTATCAAGTAAAAGACAGGTTCATAAAAGTATCACAGTATATTCTAATCCACCCTATTCACCTCACATGGCATTGTGTAACTTCTGAATTTTATCCCAAATCAAAATAGTCGTGGAAAGTACATATCTGTTTTAATAAATTCAAGACACACAGTGTAACTAAAGATACTCATCAAAGAGCACTTCCAGAAATGCTTCAGAAAGAGGCAAAAGTGATTAACATGATGGAAAGTAGGAGGATTAATGATGCTGTGTCTAACCATAAGAAAGTCTTTAAAATGTAAGGAATCACAATGTTTTTTACCATATCTCTTACTCTGTGGTAAACAGTGCATGCTCAGTAAATCATAACTGGTATGATAATCCCAGCACAGTTCAGCAAGGCCAGAACACTGAAATCAGAAGAGGAGGATTGCACCACTGAATCTGCATCAGCGAATCTGCACCAGGGTTGGAGCTTACTCGCCTCCAGGCCCACACCGGAAGAGCATCCAGGGACTGAGGTTAGTAGTGGGCGGCTAAGGAAATGGCGACTGCACCACTGAATCTGCATCACCGAATCTGCGCCAGGGTTGGAGCTTACTGGCCTCCAGGCCCACGCCAGAAGAGCACCCAGGGGCTGAGGTTAGCAGCGGGTGGCTCAGGAAACAGCGACTGCGCACCAAATCTGCACTGGGGTTGGAGCTTACAGGCCTCCAGGCCCAAGCCGGCAGAGCACCCAAGGACTGAGGTTAGCAGGTCAGAGTCTGACTTTCTCCATGGAAACTGCAGAAGCAGATACAGTCACCTTGTACTGGTGAGTAGGTGAGCCTGTTGGAACATTAGCCCCTACCATTGCAGCTGCACAGGGCCTACAGCCTACTGACCTCCAGGCTGACTGCACAAGTGAGCCCAGAGACTCTGTAGTGGTGAGCAGGTGAGCCCATTAGAACTTCAGGCAGCACCATTGTAGCAGTGCAGGAGCCAGAGCTTTCCTGCTTCTAAAGCAGCCAGGAGTAGCTGTTCTGACTGTATTGACTGAGTGCCACATATGGTGTGCCAGAACTAGGGGTTTTTCTTTAGGTCCCAATACAGACTGCAAAGAACAACCCAGGAAACACTGCTATTTTAAGGTTCCTAACTATTAGGAGGAAAGTGACTTGCAACAAACAGGGCCAGAAAACAGGGCAGGTCAGAAATGAGGAAACACACAAAGTCTCAGACACAAAGATCCTCACCTCCAGGTAACACAGGGAGAAGGGAAATAGAAAAGTGTGAAGCCCAGTCTCCAGGGCCCTTGAAAAAGGTAACCAAAGCAGATCTAGTAAAATGGAAATCAGAACTGATCTCTGAAATGAAAGCAGAGATATTGAAACTGTCAATACGATGATTCATAAAGCTAAAGAGGAAATCATGGAGTTGATAGAATCCAAGATAGCAAAAGCAATGGAACCTTTTAAACACCTACAAGCAGAAGCTCAGGAAATTAAGAAAGAAAATGAAAGTTTGTGCAATAGAATGAATTTGTCAGAAGACTGAATTTCTGACCTAGAAGATAGGATCTCAATCAATGAACTGGAAAGGCATAATCTATGGAAAAAAGCAAGCAATAATGAAAAGTTAATCCAACAGCTTCTAGATGATTCAAAGAATAACATAAGATTGATTGGAGTCACTGAGGAATCAGCAGACAATGCTAAAGACATCAAAAAGCTATTCACACAGATAATGGCAGAAAACTTCACAGAAAAAGGTAAAGAATTGGACATACAAATATATGAAGCATACAGAATGCCACATGCCTGTGACATGAAAAAATATACACCTAGGCATATAATCATAAAAGTCCCAGATATCCAAAAAAAGAATGAAATACTGAAAGCAGCCAGAGAAAAGAAAACAGTTACGTTCCAAGGGAAGCCCGTCAGTATCACAGCGGACTTCTCAACTCAAACACTCAATGCAAGAAGAGGCTGGAGTGAAGTCTTCCAAGCCCTAAAGGAAAACAACTTCCACCCAGACTAATGTATCCTGCAAAACTATCCTTCAAAATTCATGGGGAAATAAGATACTTCCATGACAAAGAACACCTGAAAAACTTCACAAATATGAAATCTCTGTTCCAAAACATTTTAAAGAATATCTAGGAGAAAAATAAGGAAAGTTACAAATCCATGAGACCTAACCAAGACAACCCATGGGACCAAAGAAGAAACTGATAGGGAAAGGGCAAAAGTAGAATAACACAGCCAAGAACAGGAAAACATGGCAGCACTAAATTTACCTATATCAGTTATAACCATTAATGTCAATGGACTCAATGTGCCAATTAAGAGATACAGACTGGCAGAGTGGATGAGAAAGCAAGATTCTACAATCTGCTGCATACAAGAAACACACCTAATTCATAAAGAAAACCATGGACTGAAAGTAAAGGGATGGAAAACAATACTCCATGTGACAGGAAACAGCAAGAAAGCAGGAGTGGCGATTTTATTTGCAGACAAAATAGA
This sequence comes from Petromus typicus, assembly GCA_004026965.1. NCBI lineage: Eukaryota > Metazoa > Chordata > Mammalia > Rodentia > Petromuridae > Petromus > Petromus typicus. The sequence goes on from PVIR01002180.1 coordinate 78,720, forward strand.
CTTCAAGCCAAAACTGATAAAGAGAGATAAAGATGGACACTATCTTTTAGTTCAGAGAAAAATCCAAGAGACAGTAATCACAATCTTAAATATCTATGCTCAAATTCTAATGTACCCAACTATATAAAACAAATATTAACAGACTTGAAAAAACAGATAAACTCCAATACAATCATAGTAGGGGACCTCAATACCCCACTGCCACAAAGAGACAGATCGACTGGACAAAAAGTCACTAAGGAAATCCTTGACCCCAACCAGACTCTTCAGCAAATGGAATTAATAGATGCCTACAGAGTATTTCACCCCACAAAGTCAGAATTGACATTCTTCTCAGCTGCTCAGGAATCATTCTCCACAATAGACCATGTGCTCATTCATAGAACAGGTTTAAGCAAATATAAAGGGATTGAAGTTATCTCTTGTATACTGTCAGACCATAGTGCCCTGAAATTGGAGGTGAATAGCAAAGGAAAGCCCAGGATCTTCACAAACACATGGAAACTGAACAACACTCCGCTGACCAATCAATGGGTCACAGAAGAAATTAGAGAAGAAATTGAGCAGTTCTTACAACTAAATGATAACCCCAGTACAACATATAGAAATTTATGGGACACAACGAAATCAGTTCTACGAGAAAAATACAAACCAGTGAAAGCCTACATCCAGAAAACGGAGCAAGCCCAAATAAACAATTTAATGCTGAACCTGAAGTGACTAGAAAGAGAGGAACAAAACAAACTCAAATCTCGCAATAGGCAAGAAATTATAAAAATCAGGGCAGAAATTAATGCAATAGAAACCAAGAGAACGGTTCAAAAAATCAATGAATCAAAAAGTTGGTTCTTTGAGAGGATAAACAAAATTGATAGAGCCTTAGCCAACCTCATTAAACAAAGGAAGGAAAAGGCCCATATCTTTGCTATTACAAATGAAAACAGAGAAATTACTACCAACCCAGAGGAAATTCAGAGGATAATAAACACCTACTTTGAAAATTTATGCTTCAATAAAATGGAAAATGTAGAAGAAACGGATAGATTTCTAGACACATATGAACTCCTAAAGCTGAATAAAGAAGATATAGAAAGGTTAAATGCCCCAATAACAATCTGTGAAGTTGAAAATGTAATTAAAAACTTGCCAACAAAGAAAATCCCTGGACCTGACAGTTTTACTGCTGAATTCTATAAAACTTTTAAAGAAGAGTTAGTGCCTCTACTTCTAAAACTCTTCAATGAAATTCAAAGGGAAGCAATACACCCAAACTCATTCCTAGAAGCAACCATTACCCTGATTCCAAAAACAGAGAAAGACCACAAACTGGGCTGCTATAAACATGGGTGCACATATGTCACTCTGATATGAGTCTTTTAATTCTTTTGTGTATATACCTAGCAGGGCAATGGCCAGGTCAAGTGTCCATCAACTGGAGACTGGATAAAAAAGCTGTGGTTCTTCTACAGAATGGAGTACTACTCTGCCATAAAAAATGATCAGTTTGAATCATTTCTACTTAAATGGACATACCTTGAGGATATCCTCATAAGTGAAATAAATAGGGCACAGATAGGTACATACCACATCTTTTCTCTGGTATAAGAAAATGAAGATGTAAATGAGTCCTAGCACTGTATGTTATATATTGTGAAATAGAAAATGTTCAATGTAAAATAAGGTGAAAGGGGACAATGTTGAGATAGTAACAAAAAAGTAAGGAAACAAATTTTATGTATATGGGGGGTGGTAGGGTGGGTAGGGCTATGGGAAAAAATGAGAATTAACTTGTGTCTTATACTGGTACAAATCCCCATTATGGAGTGCAATCATGATGTGTATATTTAATGTACCAATAAAGAAAAAAAAAAAAAAAAACAGAGAAAGACCCAACCAAAAAAGAGAACTGCAGGCCGATATCTCTAATGAACATCAATGCAAAAGTCCTCAATAAGATCCTGGCAAACAGAATACAGAGAATTATCAAAAATATTATACACCCTGACCAAGTTGGATTCCTCCCAGGGATTCAAGGATGGTTCAACATACGTAAATCAATAAATGTTATACATTATATTAACAGGCTTAAGGAAAAAACTTATGTGGTCATCTCAATTGATGCAGAAAAAGCGTTTGACAAAATAAAACACCCATTTATGTTCAAAACTCTACAGAAGATCAGAATAGGTGGTCTGTATCTCAAACTAATAAAAGCTATCTACAAGAAACCTTCAGCCAGTATCATACTAAATGGTCAAAAATTGAAACCTTTCACACTAAGATCAGGAATAAGACAAGGATGTCCTCTCTCAGCACTTCTATTCAATATACCTCTAGAAATATTAACCATAGCAATTAGGCAAGAGAAAGAAATAAAAGGAATAAAGATTGGAAAAGAAGAAGTTAAATTGTCATTATGTGCTGATGACATGATACTCTATCTAGAGGATCCTAAAAACTCAATTAAAAAACTGCTGGACCTAATCGCCAATTTTAGCCATGTAGCTGGTTACAAGGTCAACGTTCAAAAATCAATAGCCTTCATATACACAAACAGTAGACCCACTGAGATAGAAATTGGAGAGTCAGTCCCTTTCACAATAGCACCCAAAAAAATAAAATACCTAGGAATCAATCTAACAAAGGAGGTGAAAGACCTCTACTCTGAAAACTATAACACTCTGAAAAAGGAGATAGAAGATGATATCAAAAAAATGGAAAGACATACCTTGCTCCTGGGTAGGAAGAACCAATATTGTCAAAATGGCTATACTCCCAAAACTACTCTACACATTCAAAGCAATCCCGATTGAAATTCCAACAGCATATTTCACAGATCTAGAGAAAAAAATTCAAACTTTCATCTGCAACCATAAAAGACCTAGAATAGCCAAAGCAGTTCTAAGCAAGAGGGACATGGTGGGGGGTATTACAACTCTGAACCTGAAATTATACTAGAAAGCCACTATGATAAAAAAAAACTGCATGATACTGCCAAAGTAACAGACCTGAGGATCAATGGAGTAGACTAGAAGATCCAGAAACTACTCCAGATACACTGAGCCACCTCATCTTTGACAAAGGAGCCAAAAATCCTCAATGGAGGAAAGATAGCCTCTTTAACAAATGGTGCTGGAAAAATTGGGCTTTAACTTACCAAAGACTAATACTAGATCTAACTCTTTCACCGTGTACCAAGCTAAAATCAAGTGGATAAGAGACCTAAATATTAAAACAGACACTCTAAACCTGCCGCAAAACAGGTTAGGTAAAACTCTCAAAGACATTGGCTTAGGGAAAGATTTCATGAACAAAACTTATATAGCACAGGAATTGGCTAAGGAAATCAACAAATGGGACCTCATTCTTTTAAAAAGCTTCTGCACAGCAAAGGAAACCACCAACAGTGCAAAAAGGCAACCAACAATGTGGGAAAAAATCTTTACCAGCTGTTTCTCAGACAAAGGGCTACTATCTAGAATGTATAAAGAGCTCAAAAAAATCAGCCCACCCAAATTTAATGACCCAATTCAAAAATGGGCATCTGAATTGAACAGATATTTTTCAGAGGAAGAAGTAAGAGCAGCTAAGAAGCATATGAAGAAATGCTCAACATCATTAGTCATTTGAGAGATGCAGATGAAAACAACATTGAGATTTCATCTCACTCCATATAGAATGGCTGCCATTTGAGATTCAGCCAACGGCAAATGTTGGTGAGGCTGCAGAGAAGAAGGAACCCTTCTCCACTGTTGGTGGGACTGTAGACTCGTACAACCCCTGTGGAGATCAGTTTGGAGAATCCTCAAAAAGCTAGGATTGGAGGTCCCATTTGACCCAGCCATTGCCCTGCTAGGTATATACACACAAGAATTAAAAGACTCATATCACAGTGACATTTGTGCATCCATGTTTATAGCAGCCCAATTTGTGATTGCTACATCTTGGAAACAACCCAAGTGTCCATCAACTGGAGACTGGGTAAAAAAGCTGTGGTTCTTCTACAGAATGGAGTATTACTCTGCCATAAAAATGATAAGTTTGAATCATTTCTACTTAAATGGACATACCTTGAGGATATCCTTATAAGTGAAATAAATAGGGCACAGATAGGTACATATCGCATCTTTTCTCTGGTATGAGAAAGTAAAGATGTAAATGAGTCCTCGAATTGTATGTTATATATTGTAAAATAGAAAATGCTCAGTGTAAAATAGGGTGAAGGGTGAAAAATGATGAGATTGTAACAAATAAGTAAGGAAACAAATTTTATGTATGGGGGGAGATAGGGTGGGTAGGGCTATGGGAAAAAATGAGAATTAAGTTGTGTCTTATACTGGTACAAATCCCCATTATGGAGTACAATCATGATGCATATATGTAATGTACCAATAAAGATTTAAAAATTAAAAAAGAAATCAGAAGAGGAATTCCATGGAAATCTACATAGATGACATATTAGAAGGAGAGAAATATTTCCTTTTAGGTCACAGAAGAAGGACACTTGTGTTCTTTCCAGCGCTTTCTCTTCCTAATTTGTCTTTGGGGATAGGATGTGGACAGATGTGAGTCGCCATCTCATTCATTATTGTTTTGCCTCCAATGAAATGAATCTCAAATCTGAGCAGATGTGAGAGAAAGCAGAGGGTGTTTTTCTGTTGTCCTAAAAAAGAAAGGAGACCTTTAATACAAGGTCCAAGTGACAAGGACAAGGAACTGGTATTCCCATTAAGCACACATAGCAGTGTTTTCATGTCTGTTATGGCATAGTCATTAATAGAAATGTTTAAAAAATGCACTCGTATGTTAACATTCTAGTAGAAATCCAGATTTTTTTTGTAAGAAAATAATTCCTTCCCCTTTTCAAGCTAAAAAAACAAAATATACAGTCCTTGGCTGGGCAATTCTAGTATTGTCTCTATCCGTGGAGATACTGACTTTGAATAAGTGAGTCTCCCTCTCTGGGCCTCAAGTTCACTTAGTCATTACAAACAAAGTTGGTCTCCCAAGGCCTGTTGTAAAGGCAGGCTCTGCTTGTAAGGCTGGAAGCTACTAACACAAAGGCAGGGCTGCTGGAAAAAACTCAGAGCCCCTGATGTTCTCATTGTATCATGTCTTTTATGGCCCAAGGGTTTGTGTTAGGTAAAACTTCCGCATAAATCATGAGCATTTACAAAT